>CAIGRN010038872.1:0-11648 GCA_903798345.1 Fraxinus anomala
AAATATGAAAACCTATTTATACTAAGTATGAAAAAATCCTAGAATCTAGTTTAAACCGGAAATAGTTCGAAAATATTGCAAGAACCATAATAGAAAATGAATTCTAACTAATTAAGGTAATTCGTGAAAAAATAAAATCCTCGCCCAAAATTTGGTCTATAAGACCGCATAGGGCATTCTCATGCGGTCGCATAAACCACATGAATTGCCACATTCTACTTGCGGGTTGCCACCATGCGACTGCATGGTTTGAGATACTATGCGGTCGCATAGTGTCACCCTTTAGCCTCCAACTTCGTGTTCTTGATTCGAACATCTTCCAACCCCTTTTGTTCCTCGACTCCAACATGAAATTTGTCCATTGGCTTGTCAACTACGTCCCCGTGATCTTCATGGCTCTACCAATTGATTGAATGGCTTCCTTGTCTCGATTCAAACCTCGATTCGTCCCCAAACTCAACCTTGACTCATTCTCAACGTACTCTGATCCTTCGCCCGCTTGATGCCTCATTGGGATCACATCAATTGGGTTTAAACCAATAATTGGGTTGGGTTGGACTTGTTTGATTTTAGATCAAACTAATCGTGTTAAGTTGGATTTGGGTTGGGGAAAAATCTATCCAACCCAACCCAAGCCCACCCCTAGTGTTGGGTAATTTTCGCTTTTATTTCTTCTAATGAGAAGTGTGTGTCCATCAATAAACATTACAATTTTTCTTGTAATGCATACAAGTGCACGAAATGACATATACTACTCATTCCATCCCATAAAAATATGCTTGTCTCTTTTTTTTCACATATTAAGAAAATGTAATTAATTATAGTTGAAAATATAAATTTTTCTTATATTTTTTCTAATATACCCCTATATTAAATAATTTTATAAATAGAAATAGCTTGTATTTGTTGATAAAAATGCACATTTAATATGGATGTATTAGAAAATTAAAAAATGCTTATAATTTGGAATAGATGAAAAAGAAAAGAAAACATATCTTTATAGGATGGAAGGAGTATCATTTTTGTTTTGTCATTTACTATTATGGACCGTTTGAGGTCTTTAATTATGATGTATGGTGTTCTCTAGTTATTTCTTTTGATGATAAAAATTCTCTATCATTTTCATTGATCACTTTAGTAAGTATTTTGTCAGGATTTGTCTCAATACCTTGTTGGTTTATCATGAATTTCATAAATTTTTCGGATGTGACCCGCAAAAGTACATTTCAATGGATTGAGCTTCATTTGATACTTTCATAGTAGACAAAAGGCTCTCCAAATGTTTTAAATGACTTTCAGCTCGAAGGCTTTTAATGAGCATATTATCAATGTATACTTTTATTGTCGTGCCTATTTTATCCACGAATATTTTTTTTACTAGTCTTTGATAAGTGACACGAATATTTTTTTAATTCAGATGACATTATCTTGTAACAATATAGTCCACAATCTATTACAAAGATAGTGTATTCTTTGTCAGATCTATGCATAAGGATCTAATTATACCCTGAATACATATCCATGAAACTTAGTGGTTCATATCCTATAGTTGCATCTACCAGTTGATCAGTTCTGGGGAGTGAAAAGCTGTATTTGAGACATGCTTTATTTAAGTCTATAAATCTTAGCAAGTTCGCCATTTTTCATTACCTTTTGGAACTAGTACTGGATTATATACCCAGCATGACATTGAGCTTAACGGATAAAATCGTTTTTTAACAACCTGTCAACTTCGCTTTTTAGAGCTTCATATTTCCCAGCACTCGTTGGTCGCCTCCTTTACATTTTAAGCTTTACCTTTGACTGATTTCCAGTGAATGGCAAGCCACTTTAGGATCTATACCTACCATATCAGCATGATTCCAAGCAAACACATCCAGGTTTGCTTTTAAAAAGTCTTTAAATAGGTTTTTATAGGTTCGTTCAACTCTTTGCCAACTTTCAAAGTTTTAGTTGCATTTTCTGGATTGATAGTAAAACTCTCTAGTTCTTCGATTGCTGTCGCTTCAGGCATACAGTAAGTTATGCGATGCTCGCCTGACTCATCAACCTCGAGTTTTTTTCGATATTACACATTTCACTATAGCAGTTACGTTTTCCTAAGGAGTTCGTGGGGCTGTTTCTTGTAAATCGCTAAGATACACGACTCCCTAATTATATTTTATAGAAGCTTCACCTTTATTAGTAGAGAACTTAACACACAACTCATGAAGTAAAATTGTTATGTTTGCCTTCCTCTTGGCAGATTGTCCCAGGATTCCGGCACATAAATAGATCTTTCATTAAAAATATAGAAATTCATGTCCTTGGTATGCCTGAGGCTCTTCTCCTAACTTCACTAACAGAGTGGTTGTGGCTGTCTATAAGGGATTTGAATGCCTCTTATGAAATTGTAAGGCTCCGACGTAGGAATCCATGGATTATATGTTTGCATTCGATCGATAACATAAATGTATAGAACATTTATCGAATTTTTATTGTCCAAGAGCATATGGTTAAAAGTTTTATTTGGCTATCACTGCAGAGATTATAGATTTTACCTAATTTTGCGAGATCCTAAGGATTCATATTTGCCGGCAAACTTATCCTTCGTGGTGCCGATCTCTCCATTCTCATTTGAGATTGAACAGTGACAGCTTTGCTACTTCCTTCGAATTCTCTCTTTTTCTTTTAAATTTTTCATGTCTTTTTTGCACTACCACTGTCATCGGGATTCTTTGCTAGGAAATTTCTTGTCGACCTTACTGTCTCTATTTTAGTATGATCTGACTTTGTTTCGTTCATCTCTTCACAAATTTTGACGATTTTCTAATTCCAAACAGCAGGATCGTGGTTATCTTTATCCTAGATTCTCACAACGGTGCCAATTTGTTGATATCAGAATTATAATCAATAAATTTCTCTCACTTAGTCAAGATTGTCTTCTCATAATCTTACTATACCTGATGCTCAGACGGAGCGAGAGGAGAAATGACTATTTGGGAAGTGGATATTCATATTTTCACGCCTCTTTCCTTTTGGGTGGGACTATTTATAGATTTCTTCTAGAGCTTTGAAGGTAAGTGCGTGTTTTTAAGTTAATGACAAGTGGCGATCATTTAATGGCTGACTTCTAACTAATTCGATCATATGCTCACATTTTATTTACCAGTTTACATCTCCTTGATTCATCGACTTTAAGTCATTCTTCGACTCTTTATTCATGTATGCCTTGTTAGCGGTTTCTGTTGACACGAAATATGATGGAAACAATTCGCCACATTTGGTTGCGAGCTTTTATACTTCTTAAATGCTCACTTTTGCTCGTATGTTTAGTACTTCTTAATTAGGTTCAAATGAGTTCCCATCTTACTCTTCAGAATTTGTTCATTGTTTAACAGTTAATCACAGTCGTCCTTGACACATCCTCATTCGATTCAACATGCACGGCTCCATCTTCCCCAGTATCTCTTACTGTCTAGCCATTACCCCATGTGCCCCATTCTAGCTCTAGTCTCTCACCACCCACTGCAATCATTCTGAGGCACAGAAGAAAAAGCAAGCACGCCTATAATGATGTGACATCTCTAAATGAAACAATCCTCAAAGTCGAGATAGCTATAAAGAATAAAACAAAGCAAATCCTTCCATTTGTCCATGCCAAAAAACAATAATTTTATGCTAACATGAGAGAAAGCTCACATCTACAAACCAACCAAAAGTTCAATCTTAGCTCGACTCTTGTTCCCTAACCTAAGGTTGAACCCCACTTCCTCCAAGCTTGCATTTTAAAAATCCAGCACGGCGCCATGCAACGTTAGCTAAAAATTTGATACTCTAATACACAATGGCACATGGACTATAGTTCCTCCAGCATCCTCTTTAAACATTGTAGGTTGCTAATGGGTTCCCCTAATTAAACCTTATGGCTCTGCTGACTGATTCAAGGCCCATACAACATCATGGAGCAAACTATTCGAAGATATTTAGATCATGTTTGACTCTTTTTAAATTAAAACTTTTTATTTCTCATCCTCATTTTCAACAATACATTCACACAATAAAATATTTTGCATGTAAATTTAATACTTTTTTCTACTTTTTAACTAAATATTCTCCAAAAAATCACTATGCAAAACATCATTTTCCCAATTTCTCTTTATAATGGCATCAAACAAGGGTTTAGCCTGTTAACTAAACCCATAACCATTTGCCTTGTCCCAAGTATTGCTCTTGCTTAAAAATGGTCTATATGTCAACTCAATGTTAACAATGTCTTTCTCCATTGCATGTTGAATGGTGATGTCTATATTGCTCAACTTCCGGATTTGATGATCAAACTCATCCAACCCATGTTTGTCATTTGCATAAGGCTCTTTATGGTCTCAAGTTGGCCTATCGCACGTGGTAATATATCAGTTCTAGTTTTGAATCTAGTGCAGTAATTTGAATATATAGGAGTTTTCAATGTGCAAGACGTGTAAAGAATATATGGTCCATAAAACATTTGAACCCAATTACTTGGCCCTTTATTTTTAAGTCCAAGTCTAGTATTGAAGGTGGAGTTGTCAGATGTATTAAAAATTAGTCCCCTTATTAACTCGGAAACGATAAGGAATCAACTATCAAGTGTCAAAAAATTGAATCCAAGCCTCCGTGTGGTAAGAATTTATAAACATTTTTATTTATAAATGAATAAAATTGTGGAAAAATTCATATATGCCTCAATATAAAATAAAATTTCACACTTTACTATATAATGGTAAATACAATTACAATTACTAATCATAATGATAATTATCTTTAGAAATACTAACTTCTATAATTATATCTCACACCATATTTTGTAATTGGTAAATTTTGAATTCAGTAAATATCACGCTTTCAATTAATGCATATTCCAAATCAGAGATAAATTTGAAATTAAAGTAGGAGAGATGCACACATATGTGGCAGACAACGTAAGGCGAATCCTCATTTTCCAATTGTTTCAATCAAGACATACCTCTTTGGTGGCAGTCGCTGGAGAAATTTTCATATTTCGGAGAAGGTAATTTGGCTTTTGGGGTTGGCTTTAATTACTTAAATGACAACGTAATATCAATAATATTTTTTATGAAATGCAGTTCGACACATTTCCGAGAAGATATATTCTCTTTTTCCGTATGTTTTAAGTGTAATAAATGATTTTTGTGTTTTGAAATGTTACATAGATAGTTTTGATTGTGTGGATTTGTAATAAAGAATCTGAATTGTCACTAATAATGGTGTCTTCTACAATAATTTGTCGTCGAGATAGGATTTGAAAATCTGCATGAGTGGTATAGTTAGGTTGTATCTGTGTCTGCAATGTGTCAACACTTCTCCCAAAAAAAAAAAGGTTTGGCATTTGGTCTTCTCACAACATGATTTTGATTCTGCATATGATGATTTTATAATGTTAATTTATAAAATATTCAACTATGTTCTGTCTCCCTGGATGTGTTATACAATTAAAAAAATTCGATTTCGCATTTGTGATGTATAGAATAATAATAATAATAATAATAATAATAATAATAATAATAATAATAATAATAATAATAATAATAATAATAATAAAGAATGTTTGATTTAATCAAATAAAATGACTAATCAAGTTAGTGTCTTATATGTGAAATGTAGGAGAACATTGGTTTCCAGAAGTGGTCGAGATGTATGACGTGCATATGTAACTGTTTTCAACTAGATGGTGTTCCATGTTATTATAATTTAGCGGTAATCGATGAGGAGGGAAAGAAGCCTTACAACAAATGCTCATGTTACAACACGAAGGACGCCTATGTGGACATCTACGTCGATGGCATTGTTCCATTAGGGGGTTACGAACACTTGACGCATCTTAAGAATGGAGGTTGTACTAACATCCTCCCACCTAAATCAAAGAGACCAACGGGTCGATCAAAGAATTCTAGGAGGCGTACAAAGCTCGAGTCCATCAATTCGATCACGTGTGGACATTGTGGAGGGAAAGGTCATAGTAAAAGAACTTGTAAGAAACCTTTCCCGCTATGCCATGTAAGAAAACGAAAGCGTGAATCAGATATCAATTATGTTAATATGTAATCCTTTTACATATTTGATCCTTATGCCACTACGAAATATATGTAATCATTCTACATTATGATTTATATATAATCCTTTTACATCTTCACTATATTTGCTTATATATTATTTCGAAATAAAATGCAGTTAAATTTCAATTTAAGCATCTATGTGTCTTAGTTGTGATTAATCAGAAGATTTATAATTCACATACTTATTGTTTTAGCTGTCCATACAGAGCTATGGCATAACTTGGACCATTTGCATTCGGGTTGGGACTTTATGTCAAGGGCCACAGTTACCTCTCTGAACTGTATGGACAGTAGCAGGATGAAGGAATTACTTAATCAAAGAGTTCTAATGTCTTCTCAATAAATACTCAAGTTTTTTCCCAGTTTTTCAGGTAGGAGCCTCTAAGAAATTGGCAAACTATTACACTGAGTTTATTGCTTCTAAAAAACCGATTTCAGCTTATTTTGTTTATATCTTATAATTAAGTCACTTGTCTCCTTAGTTCTCATTGTTATGTGCACTATATTTTTATGTGCAAGTGCAAGAGAGTGGCACTTTGATCAGATGGTCCTCCATGCAGTTGATGACAGACATATATCAGAAGAATTCAACAATATTTTAGATATTAAATTATAGCATCTTGTAGTATGGTTGGATTTGCACCAGTTCACTTGAACACCATAGTTTAACATTCCATTGGGATTCAGGCAAAATTGACACTATAGAGAGGAAAAATATAAGAGTGAAGGACTCGGGCTTACAAGCTTTGTTTAGTCAATAGCCCGCTTAATATATGCCTTTTAGAGATACTCTATTATATAGTCGTGATACTTTCACGATTGAAGAAGTTTATGACACTTTATTTTCAAGGAAGAAGATGAAGCATCTTGTTAGATTTGAAGCTCAAGTAGAAGGCCTTATTGGTCACGGTGGTTATGAGAGGGACAGTTCAAAATCTAAAACTGGTAATAAAGTTTGTAGCTATTGTAAGAAGATGGGACACATTAAGAAGGATTGCTACAAGTTGCAGAATAAAGAAAAATTGGTTGCAAATCAGAATGAAAGGCAATCAAAAACTCATGTAAAGCCGATGTTGCAAAGAATTATTTGGGTGATGGATAAGTTTTGGTTATTTCTGAAGGTGATTCCAAACTTGACAAGGATTAGATTTTTGATAAATCTTGCACTTTTTATATGTGTCCCAATTTGGATTTTTTTCAACATATGAAGAAGTTTCGAAAGATGTCGTAGTTATGGGCAACAACACACCATGTAAGGTAGCTGGTATTGGAAAGATCAGAGTTAAGATGTTGGATGAGACAGTTAGATCACTTGATGCGGTGAGATACGTTCTAGATTTGAAGATAAATTTTATCTCCTTGATTACTCTTAATTCAAAAAAGGCACAAGTTCATTGGTGGAGGTAGAGTCTTGGAGGTTTGTAAAGGTGCCCATGTTGTGTTGGAGAGGCAGCGAATGTCCTAGTTGTATATCTTGCAAGGTTGTACAGAATTTTTGAAAATCAATCAGTAGAGATTTAGTACTTTGGTGGATATTCAATTTGGTACGGTATAGTTAGAGTTTGTTTGGGGTCCATGTTGTAGAATACATCTCGGCCCAGTTTAGAGGTTATGGATAATGCTATTTTGTCACCACCACCAGTGGTATCATAGTGTTCAATTGCTAGAGACAGACCCAGATAAAATATTAGGCCTCCACAGGGGTGCGGGAAAGCTGATTTAGTGGCATGTACTTTAAGTGTAGTTTAAGATATTGAGTCGAGTAAAGAACCTTCGATAGGAGCATTTGGTTAAGTTGATTCCGTTTTAGGGCGTGTTTTGGCCATGTTGGTAACTTTTGAATTATTTGTGATTTTGTTGCTCGTGGTGATAATTCGAACAAATTTTGGTACCCAAGGTAATTTTATTGAACAGTGCTTAGATTCAATTAATTGGATTCGTCCTAGTTGGGTTTTATGGAAGATGAAGAGAAATTTTTGTTGGAGGGTTTTTTTGGAGTGAAGAGCCCTTGGTTTATTCCTTTCAGTGGACTTTGTCTCTACGTGGAGAATTTTTTAAATTTATTCATTGTAGTGGAATTTGTGTCAATGTGAAGATTTGTTATTTTGTGACCGAAGTTTCATTGGATGTTTGTAGATTGGTTGAAATGGGTCTTAAAGAGGTATGGGAAGTTTGAGGGTAGAAATTGGGCCCTTCAAATCAGTTTGGACTAAAACTCATCATCTAGGCATCATTAGAAGTACTGCCGCCATCGCTTGCTTAACGCTTGAGAGCCACACGCCGCTCTTGCGTCGTATATCCAGGTAAAATTTATTTTCTTCTTTAGATGCAATTTTTTATCCTCTTTCCAACCATAACATATTCTTTTTGGTCATATATATAGTTCACGTGATTCTTGGCTTTCAAATGACTTTTGATGAGTGAGAATCAAGTTAGAAACAAAATATTTTGTATTATTTCATCATATTAACAAATTTTTCAATCATCTGTCAATTGTTCTTTTTTTGTGATCGCTACTTCACGGTGTGCTATATAATCCTGTTTCTCCTATTCCTAACCAGTGATATGAACATACATAATTCTTGTTCGGATTCTAATAGTTCAGCAAAAACGGAACATATATTGAACAAGATAAATCATTAAAATATAAATATTAGTAACAAATATTATAAACGAAAATTCTACACTTCTAATCATTCAAAGCAAAAAATGTTTAAAATCAAAATTATTACGAACAACACACTTAATATTAATCATGAATATTTTGAGAGCATTCAAATCTTTAAAGAATTCGTAAATAAACAAGCGACACACTCAACATGAACATGAATCAAAATATGAAAATCAATATTTATCCGAAGACCATACCTTAACTAGTGTCAAAATGCGAAGCAGGCATTGCTTGGTTCCCAAATGGATTTGGCTTCTAGCGACTATGCCCCCCCTCTACCTCAAAACAACCTCTATATATAGAGAATATAGATTCATAAACATTTGTTGTTAGAGTTTGAGAGAGGAAGAAATAACTTACGATTTACAAAATTATTGCAAGTATTACATATTTAACATTTCAAGCACTAGGTTTAAATTTGGGATGGGTAGTTGTCTAAGTGGAAATTAAGTTTAATTAAGTTGAGTCTAATATGAATATGTCTTTTTTTTCATTGGGATGTATTTAGTTTTAATTGTGTTGGTTTAAATTTAAATTAATTTATTTTTAAATTAATGGAAATTACACCCATCCACACTTAGAATTTTCAATTTCAAAAATAAAATTTAAAATTTTTTTGTATAAAAATCAGGTGATAATACTATTTATATTAATTTTAAATAATAATATTACAAAATTAAATTAGTATACATATCCACCCAACCCATTTTACTCCAAACCCTACTTCATTTTCTCTCTATCTTCCCCATTCTCTCTTTGTTCCATTCTCTCTACCTATCCTTCATTCTTCATCACTGGCACTTACAACGGCTCACTACTTGCCGCTATGAGCACCAGCGCAGCCGCACAACAAGCGCCACACAGCTGTGGTGCTCAAATCGCTGCGGTTTGGGATGGTTTTTGAGGTGATTTTCTGATTTGCTACATGGCCGGTGTTTGGGGTGATTTTTATTGGTTGTTGGTGTTTTGCAAATGATGGTGGTGGTAAGATTGTGGTGTTTTGCAAATGGTGGTGGTGGTGGTGAGCTTTTGGAGTGATTTTTATTAGTTGTCATTGGTATAGATAAGTTGTTTGAATTGTTAAATGTTAGTGGTCACATGTTCATTTGCACAAGTCATAGGTCCTTTGTTACAAGTCATAATTTAGTTCTCAAAATTCAATGTGCACTTGTTACATGTTACATGTCACAGGTTTTTTGCAATTGTCAGAGGTCACTGAATTATATTCACATGTCACATGTAATAGTTCATATGGCATTGGTCACAAGTACCCATTCATACGTCACATATCATTGTACATAGGTCACAGATCAATGTCCTCTAGTCATAGATCACTAATTTATGTTTAAATGTCACATGTATGAGTTCACAAGTCACATACCATATGAAATATGTTATATATCAATGTCAACATGTCACAAATCAAAATAAAATTGGTCACATATCGGATGTCAAAGGTCTTTGTGCACTAATAACACATCACATATTCAAGTTCAAGTGTCACAATACACAGGTTACAGATCACTTGTCATAGCGCATAGGTAACAAATCAATGTCCACAAGTCACAGGCCACTGATTTATGTCTGCAGGTCACATGTAACGGTTTATAGGTCGCAAATCACATGTCGTAGGTCTTTGTATACTGATAACAGGTTATTGATTTATGTGCAAAGGTTACAGGTCATAGATTATTGTGCACATGTCACATGAAAATGTGTACATATCACAGTTCAATGTGCATATATTACATATCAATGGGCACCAGCATATGTCAATGTAAACAGGTCACGGATCGAATGTCCCCCTGGCCAGAGATTAGTATATTGGTCACAATCATTGCCTTATGTTCACAATATACAATTTGTTTTATAGATGTGGACATTTTGATCGAAACCAAACCTCCTATACCGAAACCAGAGGTTCAGGTTTGGTTCTAAAAAAAAAAAAAAAAGTCGAGAATCAAATGTTTTTGGGTTGGTTCTTGAATTGGAACCGTAGCTAACCGGATGGAACCGATTTTTTATGATTTTTTAAATATCTAATAAATTTGATAAGAAAATTAAAAAAATTAATATTTATAACTTAAACACTAAATAGGCTGCTAAATTCAGCCCAAAGACAATATACAATCCGAAGCTTTCGGCCCATTATAATTACCCAGTCCGAATACATATATCTTGCCCAACAGCAATTTAGGCCTAGCCCAATACCAAACCTATAGAGATAATAAGTTAATAACACATTTTGCCTCATTTTCAATACCTAAAATCCCCCGCTGTCTTCTTTCCAAGTTCCTTGCTTGCGTTTCCTTCTCTTCAACATTAATCTCACTACCAAAGCTTCGTCTCCTGCACCGATACCACAAGTAATTTTTGTGACGACCCGAATCCTTGAATATTCGAGTGTCGCTAAATAAAATTCGATTTTTCTTTCTTTTTTTTTTTTTTAGGGAATTAAATAGTAACAAGAAACAGTTTTACTCATTAAGTAAATAAAAAGTGATTTTAACTTCAATAATTAATTGCAAAATCTTAAATTAAAGAATAATGCATTAACGTAAATATAACCTAAATGATGTCTTAAAAATGAAACTTAAAAGTTGTGTTTAAAACATTATAATTTATTAATTCTAGCCCGTTGTCATCTCTACGTTGACTGCCTTGAACCATCAATTACCTGAAAGAGGAAATATCATAGAGTGAGATTTATAAGATCCCCATAAGTACTCTATGAATTATTATCATGTATAACTTAAATTAAGGAGTATAATAATCATAATCAACATAATGGAGACACAAGAATTTTACCGAATATAGGTGGTAAGAATTCTTATGTGTAGCGCTACTAAATTCCGGTCTCCTTAACATAATCATAATCATAT
>CAIGRN010038884.1:0-12833 GCA_903798345.1 Fraxinus anomala
TTTAAAATATTATTTGCCACAGTAAGATTCTCCACTACACATTCACCCAATAAAATATTCTACACACAAATCAAGAAAGTTACTTTAAATTTCAATCACACATTCTCCAAAAAATACTATTAATTACTTAATTTTCAACGCAATAATGGATAACAAACAAGACCTAAATAAACTGTGCTTGTAACAACAAAAATTAGTCCCAATTTGGTGAAAATTAAGACCAAAATATTAATTTAAATCAAAGTCAAATAATTTTAACCATACTTTTCATGAGATTCTTAACTTTTTAACTACATATATCATCTTCTATCAAGATTTACTAAAATCTAATTTTAGCCCTATTTGACAATCATTATTTTCAAACTCTTTTCTTTATATACTTATTTTTAACTGCACATTCACACAATAAAATAGTTTGCACATAAATTAAAATTCTTTTTTCTATTTTTAACCACATATTCTTTTAAAAATCACTATTGAAATGATTGTTTCTTCCACAAAAATGGTTGTGGCTTAATCTTAATCAAACAGGGGTTTAGAGTGCTGAATTTATGAGAGTATGTCGGGTCCTAATTGACGTGACATGAGAGTTCCCTTAAAAATTAGAAAGAAGCGCCAAGAATTGTCAGAAGAAAGCACGATCTATCAATAATGATTCACTATTGATGATGTTTTCTTTGAGAAGTCGTGAAATGACCAAAGAAGGGACACTTCTGAAGAAAATGTTAAAATGGGATTTTTTTTTTTAAAATATTTTCTATGTTATCTATCCACCGACAATGCCTCCTTTAGAATTATACACGATAATTATTTTTACAGTGGTCATGGAATGGATATTTCAAACTATGGTACCATATAGGATATTTGGGATTATGCTACATTACCATAAGGGAGCACATAGAGGTGTCCATAATGGACACCCGACGGCCGCCTTACAAGTACATCACGTTTTAATCGTATTAAAATTTATTAACCTTTTACTTATTATCACATTTATGTCCTCGACTTTTTTCATGGCATTCTAATCATCAATCTTTAATTAATTAACAGATCTTGTCACTGATGAAAGTTACCTCCAAATATTCTTTTAGGAGGTCGTAACATGAGTTATTTGTCCATCATAGTTTTAAATAGGCTTATTAGCACAAAATGTCCCTATGTTTAAATTTTTTACATTTTCACCCCTACTTTCAAGTTTCAGCGTGGAAAACATCACTTTCATCAATTTTTATTTATTTTTCAATTAAAATTTGTATATAATTAATAGAAGTTTACCTATAAATACCCTTGGCAATTCGAGTGAGTCAAATTTACTAGATAAAAAGATTCTATTGATTTGATTTCCGAATATTATCTCTAGCTGTCAAGAAAAACTTTATTCTAATTTAATTTAATTGATTGAGAAGATACAAATTCATCATGCATTGTCATGGAAAAGTTAATGCAAGCACCTTATGAAAAGTTTATATGAAACTCACAATTTTGCAGCCTGTCGGTAGGGAAAATTGCACTATTGACCTCTAACTTGCTGTTTAAGAACGGAAACAAGTCTGTAACATATTTATTCGGGAGAAATTATAATAAAAATGAGTAACGGATCCCACGAAATAAAATAAGTTGGTAACATAAAATAAGTTGGTAACATACGTATTTCACAATCTATTCCACAGGAAGACAAAAAAAGAAAAAGAAAAAAGAGTCCAAATCATCGTCGCGCTGTGAGGGAAAACATATGCATGATTCCATTCAAATTTTAAGCACGAATCTAAATTGAGAACTAAAACCTAACTTCAATATTAGATCAAGTAACGATTTAGCGTCTACATGGGAGTGATACTCAGCAAATAATAATCAAAATTTTTACATTCATAATTTTAAAACAGTCGCACTTATTGAACAAAATTTGCAGAATTACCTATACACCCTTTTGACATTTAATTCCGCTTTGTTTGAAAGGACATTTATGGCAATTTACCAAAAGAGCTAGTCATAATTAGAAGGAACCCACTACATTTCTAACTATCCAAATTTTGATTAAAATTGTGTAAGAATCGCCCCCGATAGGGGCTTAATAGAGATTTGAATGGTTTGCGTGGATGAGAACTAGTTTCATAACTATTACCAAATGTCGAGGAAAAACTTACTTTGTTCATAAAATTAAAATCGCAATAAATTGTGAACCAATAGTGCAATCTTCCTACCTTTCTTGGAAAAAAAAATAAAAATAAAAATATTTGCTGTGTAGAAGAGATGTAAAGACAAGAGCATTGATTAGCACAAGTACGTACTCTTCAATAACAGTAGAGAATTTGAGTAAGTGAAAGGATTGCAAAGAGAAAAGACTGATGATGGATTTTGTGTACTATAGAATCCCAATTTTCAAGAAACCTATGAAATGTTCCTTTCGAGAGTGTAAAAAAAGCCCACTGAATTCTATACACTGTTTCTGGCTTATATATAATAATAAATCATGCATGATGGCCACTCGTTTCCAAAAAAATGGGTGGGAGCCGACAACCGCTTCGCTCTCATTTTGAACAATTTCGTCTAAAAGTTTACAAATACATACTTCACTTTGTATTAAAATTTGTAGTAGAAAATTCGTATTCTGTTAATATTTTATACAATACTAGGATTGCTTTGAGATCGCTTTAAAAAAACGTATTTATTTCTAAAAGAGTTCCAACAGTGACAAACATTCACTCATTATATAACCTTATATGGTAAAATTTAAGTGTGTAAGGTGACAAGTGTTGGAGAACATGGAAAAAAAAATCATTGAGCATAAACAAGAAGAAAAAGAAAAAGAATACTCTATTTCAGTCAAAGAAGAAGATGAGATTCTTAAGAAGAAAATTTCTTGCCATTCTTTGTATGGCCTCTTGCTTGACGCTCACTTGGACTGCTTGAAGGTTTCTCTTTCTCCCTCTCGATTTGATAGTTTGAGCGATGAAATTATCGTTGTCGAAGGTCATTTTTCTTGATTTTTGAAGTGCCATGAGAATAATCATAGTAATATTTGCAACTTTTCATATAAATTTGCGTATAATTTGTTTTGAAAATTATAAAAACTCGTTTGCAGATTTGTTTAGGTAATGAAGAAATTCATTGCATTGACACAAAGGAAGGTGCTGGCCAATCGTGCAGTACGGCCGATGAACTGGAGTTGGACCAGTTTATGGTAAGTTCTTAAGTGAATTACGAAAGGACTAGTGGAGTTTCTCATTGAGGAGCATAGCCAAACAGTTTATTACTCGTTCAATACAAAGAATATGACTGCTGTGAAATTATGTTTAAACACTTTTAGAGAAACTATAAATACAAATGTGAGACACAATTGGTTGTTAGTCACTCGACTCAATTCAAAATGTCTTGGTAGTCGTCGAAGTTTATCTCATTTCAAATAGTCCCTAAGATTTGCCTTTGGTTTCAGTTCGACCAGAGTTAAATTCCATCAAGTTTTCTAAACGGAATGTAGGTGTAGATGAGCACGCGAATGTCGCTTTATATATATATAGATATAGAGACCAGGCGAGTGTGAAGGGTAAATGCTCGTTTTTTTTTTTAAATCTTTAGTTAGTAACATAAGATATAAAATTTTATTTAGAATCATAACCTGATGCAGGAAGCATATTGCAATACTCTGAAGAAGCTAAAAGAAGCAATGGAAGAACCTCAAAAAGAATCCATGGAGTTCATCAACTATATGCATTCTCAACTCAAGGAGCTCGTGGATCACAAATCTTCTGGTATTAACATTCAGAATTTCTCTAACGTTATTATTTTGATATATGAATTTATGCAATTTTCAACTAATTAATGTCTAATTAACTAATTAGCACTGTAATAAGACATTGATGCACTTAAAACTTACCCTTTTTGTAGGAGACAGCCGAGAAGTTGGTTGACGTTAAATAATTTGGAGAAAATCCATGGATGGGTTAGCCCTTGTACAAGACTTGTTGATGTGTTTAGTCCTGAACAGTAATAAATAAGAAATAAAATTATTTTTGCTCATATTTAGTCCTAATATATATTCAACTTGTTCAAGTTTAACTAGGTTTTCTCTATCAATCGTGCCACATGTACACTCTCATTTACATCTTTATTGACACTATTCCACGTGGATCCATTGAAGTCATTGATTTTGAACCTATCTATTAGGTCACTGCACAAATTTCTTTCACACAGGGAAGATGTCAACTACAATGTCATGAAAAATGTACATTAACATCATTCTTTTGCTATGTCGTCCATACCTTTTCAAAAGTATCTATGAATGCATCTAATACTGTATTATACATACATGTATAGTAAGGGCTTGTTTGATATAGCTACTTTTTGCTATAGTAAGGGCTTGTTTGATATAGCTACTTTTTGCTAAAAAAAAAAATTTGATCAAACTTCATTTTTAAACTCGCATTTCATTCAACCTCCACACGTTTCACTAACCCACTAACTTGAAACCCACTAACTTCTATCAGCTCTATTTGCTAAAAATTTACACACTGAAGTCTAACATAGCAACTATACGAGTGGCCTCCTAAAACTAAAAAAAATCTAATTTGATTTACACTTAACAGCATTAAATATCAATGTATATTATGAAAACTATTTAACAATCAAACTCTCTCCACCAAAATACTACAAGGCATCTCTATAGGGCTATAGTACACAATAAAGCAAAAACCCGCAATCTTCAATCTTGAAATCCTGTGTAGCCATCCTCTCAAGGTAATCAGAATTGTAAACAAAATTGATCTAATGTATAATTTTCAAGGCATTTTTCTTTGAATAAGTTAATGGATATGTACTAGAAACTCAACGTATAAAAGTCCTACTTGGAGTCTTGTCCTCTACTATGTAGGAGAAAAAGGTTGTCCCTGAAACAGCAAAAGTTCCGGATTAGAGAAAACCACGGCAAACTAAAAGATACTGTAATAATAATCCAAAAATTTGTCCGATATCAGGTCAACTCCATGCTTTCTTTTCTTCTCTCTTTATTTTTCCTCGGTTTGGATAGTTTAAATAGGTTTCCATTCACTAAACTGATGGATCTCCTTTTCTGCACAATTTTAAGCTGCAGTGCGAGGGAAAAAAAAATCTACTTACTGAAAATGAAAATATAGGGCATGTAGAAAAACAATGACTTTATTCAGTGAAGTAGTCCTGGTTATTTTCAAACAACAACATTTTCATACCGTAAGTAGGAACATCTCTGACGCCTTATCTCATTGATAAGGCCGTTCAGCTTCTTTGACAATGGATTATCAGATCGCTGCAGTACATACTGAAAAGGCAAAATTAGGAAATTAAGGCATTTTGCCAGAGTAAAGTACGACAGTGACGATTAAGTGGGAATACGATTGTGGAACATCTAAGTTCCTAAAAAAACTCTTTAGGCAGAGAAGTTCCCCAGATAACTAGAAAGCCAAAGGAACATGTTTGCATGTTGATGTTATTCCCAAATGATATCAACATCATCTAAGTAGTTTAAAGATGCCAAGTACGTTGAAAATAATAAAAATGTTCAACCATGAATGTGTCAGAATACCTGATTTACTAGAGATTTCTTCAACCGATTAAATGCCTAACTGGCGCAATATATCCGGATTGACAGAGTTATCAACATAAATTAAACAATCTTCACCATTCTCGAGAAGATAAATTCCCTCATCAGTGATGTGCTCACTGGTAAGTGGAACTGTTTGGGGAATGAGGGAATCACCCAGCTCCTGACAATTCAGCATTAAGATAAAAGACAAGGGATATGTCAAGAACACCTATAACGAGAAACGTGAACAAATTCATACCTTCTCATCAAGGTTGTGAATAGCTATCATCCTAGGGTATACCAATGGGATTGTCAAAGGAGCGGATAAATGGGAAACATAATTAATAAATGGGGAATATACCAGAAGACATAACACTCTGCTGTGCAAAAAATCAGGTCTAATTATAACTACAGAGGCCAAAAAGTGGAGTAATAATTCCTTAGAAACCATATTACAATCCTAGTCAAAGAAAATTAATCCACATCCAACGGTCACAAATTTGCTATTTTATATGGCTCTAATTATACAAAAACTCTAGGAATTCAAATATATAAAAATTTAAGAAACCAAAGTACACTTTCCTAGATATATGCAGCTTAGACAACAAAACTTGAGGATTCAAATGACTTATCTACAAGAAATCTCATCTGTTATTAATGGGCAAAGTGGCCTCCTTATCGTTTCTTTTAACAATTAGATTACACAAGGTGCCATCATTGAAGCACACACACCTTATAAACAAGATAATAATTAGAGAAGCATTTTGGCATAAAACTGGAATTGCAGTAACACAAGTAAAATCCAGTCTATAAAGGACCACAATAGAGAATTGGAACTGCATGAGCCAACATGATTAAATATTTGGTGGGAGAGACTCCAGCCAAGGTCAAGAGTCCAACGAGATAAAAACATGGTACCCGGTCAATAAATACAATTCGAAGCAACATGAGACATACCAAGTGTGTACAAAGGTAACAATTTAAGTGCCTCAGGAAGAACAAGCTGTCCAGAAGCAGAAGCTGATGCGCAGAACTTGCGATTTGAATGCAGAATGTGGATGCGAAGGTTTTTGGCTTGCTCTGCAACTTGTGGGAGTGGAGTAGAAGGAACTTCACTAGTCACTGTCATATGAGAAAAATCAGGGTACTGGAGTTAGAATGCTACGAAGAGTACTGCTAGGAATTGTTGACTGAATTTCGATAAAATAAAAACAAGGTCAAACAGCATACATGGGGGATTATTTGCAAGTAACATGCAAACATGATAATGTCAAAATAATTTAATGACAAGTGCAAGGTTGAGACCCAGAATCTTCTTTGACCTTATACATTGGTGTAAAGAAGAGCACACCAGAAAATATATACAGAAAGTGATTCAGTGTTGGTTTTTATAAACAAGATGAAAATAGCAAAAAATCATGAAAGAAACATTTTCCATGAATCAAGAAATATATGAAGATCTCCAAGACTCCAAGCAGTGGCGGACCCAGCACCCGGCTAGGGGGCACGGCCGCACGTGCTGGGCTTCGCCGAAACAGTGCACAGGGATGAGGAAAAAGAAGATCGGCGTGTGGGAGCAGTGGCGAATCCGGCCATGGCTTCCTCTTCCTGTTTTTTCTTTTTTTTTTTTATTGGGTCTTTGCATTTGATTGGGTTGAAATTATAATTTAATGTAGTTGGGCCTTTGCTTTTCAATTGACTAGACCCAAATAAATGATATATAGTCCAGACTCAAGGGTCCATTAATTTCATCACAAGTCAGTTCCATATCATTTTTCCACAAATTTATACTATTCCACCACTTCCACCAGCACCCGCCCCTGGTGACGCCTGCACCAATGTCGGACGACTCGAGTATGGAAGTCGGAAGGTTTGAAACAGGCTGTTAGTGTTGCAGGCTGCCGCAGTGCCGACGTGATTGTGAATTTGAGCCCGTAAGTTTTCAGACTCTTTTTTTTGCTTTTTTTTTTTTTGATGTTATTTTTTATTTATGAGTTATGATTATCATTCCTTAAGAATCATGATTTATGTTTTATGAGTTAATTGGCAATTTGACATTGAAATGAGAATTTGATTTGTGAATATGTGAATTTGTGATTTGTGATTTGTAAATTTGGGATAAATAATTTATGTCGCACTATCATTGAATTATGAATTTTAATTTATGTTTCTCATATTAACAGCTTGTAAAAGTAAATCAATGCTATAGCATTTATCATAACCTAATTAAAAGAAAGTAGAAAGAGAAATTAAATGAACATAAGGAAGAAAAAAATATTTTTACAATGAAGTACGTTTTCATCCGACTAGAAAAGTGATAAGTATTTGTAGGATGATAATTTATAATGATTGTCCATGTAAATATTTGCAATGTTCTGATATCTAGAACATTTTGGACATGAAAATTGCAAGAATAGTTATATTACAGATAAAGTGAATGTAATTAATCTATTAATTATTAGTCCCCTCATAATTGGGGAGATTTTATTTTTATAAGCTAGTATGAATATTCTTTTATCACATGAGATAAAGACACATAGATAATAAAGGATCCTAGATATTTGAGTTTGTACAGATCATCTCTGAAAGAATGAATTCGAATTGATTAATGCAAATATCAATTATTTGTCGTTTAATCATTAATGCACATACTTAATGGATCATGATTATGATATTGGTTTTCATATCCAAGGCAAGAGCGATTCAAAAAAAATTAATGAATCCATCTAATAAGCTAATGAAATAAATAGGAAAGAGTGAGGGAAAAAAGATGCTTTCGTTTTGCATTATTTGATACATTTGCATTGATCTCCATCCATATTTGTCATAAATCCTCACTTTAATTAACGCAATAAAGTGGTGTTTTTTTCTTATGTTAAAGATTAGTAAGGCAAGGACTGATTGGTGGCTTTCTCTCCGTAGCTAGAATTTCAATTAGGATTCCATAAGGTGTTGGAGATATTACACTGATAACGTGCATGAATTATATTCTCAAAACGTACATTTTGCATGCGCAAAATCGAACATAGTTTCTATTTACCAAAATAGAATTCGGGTGATAATTTGTTATATTATAATTCTTGTAGTCGTCCCTCTCTGTATCTCATATTTCGTAACGATCTCGCTATTGCGACCGATGACGGTTGACAGTTGTGACCGTTGACCATCTTAGCTGAGTTCATTTCCTGGATCCGCTACTGTCTCCAAGTACAACACAGGATTCAGAAAATGAAAAATATACCTGGAAAGCACATTCTGACTCATCCTGCAATTTATCATAATGTTTAAAGGGTTAGTATTTATTGGTCACAATCAACCAAATTATTTGTAGCCACCACCACACCCTCGCAACAACCCAAACCAATATAAGGTCATAATTTGTTTATCGATCACAAATCAAAAATTGAAACATCACAGTTTATTTATAGGTCACAAATCACAAATATTATAAGTCACAATTTGTTAGACAATCACAAATTATCAAATTATCGATCATAAATTAATAATTTTTTAGGTCACACATTAATTTTTTATCACAATTTATCTTTTCATTGAATATTGATCAATCACAAAATAATCAATTTAATGGTCACAAACAACTAAATAATCTGTGAACACAACTAACACTTGTGACCATCACCTCATCATCACCACCACCACCTCTCGACGCAACACCATTTCAAACAAATCAACACATAGCATAAAAACACCACCACCTCACGACAACCTGTCAGCACCACCACCACCTCACAACAACCAATCAGCACTACTGGATAACGCCAAAGCCACCAGCACACCGCCGCACCTACAGTACACATCATTGCACCACCAACGCACACAACACTGCACCCAACCACAATACCATACACGGCATCGCACCCACAACACACATCATCATAACCGTAACCATAACACCACAATCGCAGACCAGAGATCTACAGCTCCGACCCCTCAAATCAATGGCAAAGTCGACCAATTAGCCTTAGCCTCTCTATCCATAAAGTTCCCTACCAACCGATGACCAATTAGCCTTAGCCTCTATATCTACAAAGTTTCCTACCAGCCGACTCAAAACTATGATCAAGAACATCAATTCGCACAACCAATAGAAACATCCTACATCTTGATCGGCCGATCGAAACATCCAACATCCCAATCGATCGATCGAACAAGCCCCTACCACATATCCACATATAGATAACAGCGGCATCGAGCGACTGGAGATGATAGAAGATGCTTCCATCATCACGGTAATACGCGCGATGGTGGGCATGGTGGCGGCGAAAAGATGAGTTTGTGGCAGAGAAAACTCCCTCATGACGGTCATATCACCGCAGCCTCTACCTCCATAACCCCCCTTATGACGCCAGCCATAGAATCCAGCGACGGACATGGGGCTAGATTCGGAAGAATCGGGCCGTAGTGCCCCAACGCTACTTATTGACGATGAAGACGACGATTGGGAATGTGATGCCAACTATTGTGATGTGTGAGAATGAGGGATAGGTATGGAGAAATAATGTCAACTTTCAGAGAGAGAGAGAGAGAGAAATGGGAGGGGAGAGTAATTAGGGTTGTGATGAATTTTGGTGGTATTAATAATATTGAATATTTGAATTAATATCAGATTTTTGTATAAATAAATTTTATATTCGATCTTTGAAATTGGATCTTAAAAATTCTGGTTTGATGTAATTACCACTTTATTTAATTGTTGGATTATAAGAACTTTGGAATATGGGTATTGCACCTATTTTGTTAGGGCTGTATTGTGTTAGACGACAAGATCAATCTGAAAATACATGGACGATATTCTGCAACTCAAAGCTGCCTGCGAATTTGATGGTGGATGGAACAATTTTGAAGATGATGCCTCGGTGATTTGAAGCTGTTGGCCTCATGCTTTCATAATTCTGTATCTCAAACTTCAAACCTCTCTTCCTAGGAAGTGGTGACAAGAATCCCAGATTACTCTACAGTTCGAGAAAACAGTAGAAATAACTCTAACACCAAATTTGAGGTAAGATCAATTGGAATTCCGGCCAAGAACTTATAAACAATAGAAGAAAAGCAGTAAAAGAAATATCGGGAGAAAGCGGAAGAAAACGTTTTGTCGCCGCCAATCTCAACTTCATTCATTCATTAACTATTCCCATTACAATATAAAAACTATATAAATAGTAAAATCTAACCCTACTAGTGAAGGGCTTGGGCCAACCCAATAAGGCAAGCCCAATAATAGAAAACATAAATAATAAAAGGGAAGAATTCATGGATCAGGTTTTAACTATCACCAAATCAATTTTTAGACATTAAGTTTAAAAATTGCAAAAATCAAGTATTTATTAATTAATTAAATATATTTTATTAATTAAATATAATAAAATTACAATGTCAACAAATTTAATGGTCACAGTCGACAAATAATTGGTGGCCACCACCAACACCTGCGACCTCCGGCAGCACCACCTCTTCTGGCGCGCCGGAACCACCCCTAGTGCTGCCAAACCATCGTCGCTAGAACCACCACCACCTCAGACAACTAGGAACATCGTACTCTCCATCTCTTCACCACCACCACCACATCCTTCTCACCACCACAACCACCAATTTCACTACAAAACCACCACCACACAAAACACGACACCACCCAACCGCCAAATCCACCATCACAGCTACAGCCACAGCCACCGCAACAAAAATCGTCAGATCCACCGCCACAAACCCTGCCACCACACAAAACACTGTCGGCCCAGCAATGCAAAAATTTTATGGAGTAGATCTGGGTTGTAACTCGCGATGATTTGTGCTCATTCTAGGGTGAAATAGACCGAGGGTGGTTATGGGGTTGGGCGACGATGGCAGATGGTGGCGAAAAAATGTGAGGAGTGATTGAAGCTTTTGTCACGTCGTACACAGTTTAACCGTCGCGAAGCTTCTAGTCGGCGATATGGATTGATAGTGGTGATGGAGCTGGGAAACGACGGCGGGCGGCAACAATGGAAAGGTGAGGAATTCGTGGTCGAAAGAGGCGGTGACAACAACAGGAAGGTGAGAGAGAATGGATGGAGGCGATTGGGTGGGTTTAGAGAGAGGATGGGGAAAATGGTTGAAGCCCGGTGTGTTTTGAGAGAGAGTGAGATGGAAGAATGGAAATAAATTAGGGTT
Source organism: Fraxinus anomala (assembly GCA_903798345.1). Classification (NCBI taxonomy): domain Eukaryota; kingdom Viridiplantae; phylum Streptophyta; class Magnoliopsida; order Lamiales; family Oleaceae; genus Fraxinus; species Fraxinus anomala. The sequence continues at coordinate 11,723 of CAIGRN010038884.1, forward strand.
TTAATTATAAATTCAATTAATATCTGATTTTTGATTAAATAAACTTAAGATCTGATTTTTGAATTTGAAAAATTAAATGTCTGTTTTTCTGTAATTTCCTTATAATAAAAATCCATCATAAAGAATAAATCTCGATAGGTAATCCCAATAATAGAAAACATAAACATCCACAATAAAAATAAATCTCCCGCATAGAATATGCACTGTATAAGGTATACTGTAACATTATTCAGTCATGATGCCCAGGGATGGACCCAACACCCAGCCAGGGGACGCAGTACACATGCTGGGCTCCGTCGACCACCGAATTGTGAGTTCTTCGCCGCAGTTGCAGCCTGCTTGGTTCGTCTTCTTTAATCCCCAAAATCCAATTGACGTTTCTTTTTTTTAATTGGGTCAAATTGGCCGAGCCCATCATCTTATTATTATTATTATTATTATTATTATTATTATTATTATTATTATTATTATGTAATTGGATTGGGCTATTTGTTCTGGACCCAATCCTTAATTATATAATATATAGACCCAACCCAAATCCCATTATCCCTTCAATCGAAATCAATCCCAAATTCCCAAATTTCACCTTCTCCAATCTCTCGACTTCTTGCCCGTCGCTGCCGCCTGCCGGTGGGTGAATCGCCATTCTTCCACCACCACCAATCCGATCTTCGACAGCAGACTCAGTCACCCAGCTTCTCAACCCCTGGTCACGCACGCACGCACGCCCGTGAGATTTGGTGAAATCGTAAGTTGTTTTTGATAGAGCAGGCTGTCATTTTACAAGTTTTTATGAATTATTTTGAGTGCAATGAAATGCAAAAATTTCATGTTTGTCTTTGTCTTTGTCTGACTTCTTTGCTGATTGATAGCTTGGTATACTTTGTTCTTCTATTGAATATGTTTTTTGCGGGGGATTGATTTTATCATAGTTATTATTGAGTACCAAATGGTTATTGCATTTGTCTTTTCTTGTTTCTCTTGCTCTTGGATAATTGGATTGTTCGCCCCTTTATTGAGTTGAATATGAGGGCTTTGAAGCCCAATGTTTTCATTTCAGGTTTGAGTATTTTAAAGTAGGCATTGATGTTCTTGTGGTTGATCTATTAAT
>CAIGRN010038890.1:0-12293 GCA_903798345.1 Fraxinus anomala
GAGCAAAACAAAGGATCCACCAAAGACCCATTTGAGTGAGATTACCTGAAACCTACGCATATTGAATTGGTTGAATTTTTGTTAATTAAATGTTTACAAGCATCTTCTGTAATTCTATGTGATTTGTCGATGTGCATGTACACACCTTTACTTTTAAAAAAAAAAATCATTTTTTAAAATTTTTTTTTTTTGGGTTTCAATTCTATTTCATTATTTAGAAAATCAATTTTAAGTTTTTTTCCTTGAAATGGATTTTATTTTGAAGGGGGTCTTTGAGCTTAAAATATCATGACCTTTTTTCAATTAGTTTTCTGCGCCAATTACAGAAATGGGGATAAACATGGGAGCAATGAACTAAATGGATTGATGAATTTAATCCAAGAAATGGGTAAATGACTAAATGTTCTCAAGGGACAATAGAAAAATGTCTTAAATGTTCACTAGAATTTCATATCAATGTGGTTAGATATGTCTTGGCGCCCATGCCATGTTTCTGGTAACAGTGTACTTATCATATGTTAACTCGAATTAACTCTTTTTTAGTTTTATTTTTGCTAGACGTGGGTGAATTACGGGATCTAGCAACTTTGCGTTTTACAGTGAAATAAATAAAATCAGAAGAACAAAAATCTGCCTATGCATCTGTAATTATTGAAAATGAAGCATACCAGATATACTGAATGGGACGCGAAGTTGTAATGCGGAAGTCATCCCGCAATAGTGTGAAAGACTCTGTCTTCATAAGAACTTCCAATATGAAATTTGAATTGCCGTGGTCAATATATCCATTTGGTTTATCAGCTACTAGGCTAGTCAGAAATTTAGTTTCGAAGCATACCAGCCACCCTTGGGTAAAAATTGTAATACCTTTGTTGTTTCAAGAAGATGAGGACATTTGAAAATTTCTCTTGCGTGAATATCATATTGACACAATTGTTGATATGCAAAAGGAGAAGACGATTCAAAATCCTATTATTCTAGGTAGTCCAAGGCAAGACTTGATAGAACACAGTCTTAAAACGGAGGATCAAGGATTAGTCAGCTAATTTACCTCTTTTTGTGAAGAACAAGGGAACATCAGACGGGCTTTTGGCTGTTGTCTAAGGCCTGATTGATTTCTGGCCTTTTTGTGCTATGTATCTATCTAGGATAAAAGTCTACAGATGCTAGTTATATCAGGAAAGAAACATATCTATCTAGGATAAAAGTCTACAGATGCTAGTTATATCAGGAAAGAAACAGAGTTTTTTCTTTTTTTTTTCCCCTTGTTTTCCATGGGTGAGGAAATCCATTCTTTTATTTTTTACACACCAAACAGTAATTTTCATTTTCTCTCAGGATGCTCATTTGTTGCTGCAGAATTTCTAGTGTAGACATTTTTAGTTCCTGTCACTAAATTCTTGTGTGGAATTATTAATTGTCTTCGTGTTGTTTTTATAGGGACATTGATAACAAGGAACAAATTGATAAATTCCAGAAATATGAGGCTGATTATAAACGTTACATGATGTCGAAATACTTCTCAGACAAAACTATCTTTGGAGGTAAATACCTTTCCTGGATATAACAAGCATTAGACTGTGTTCACAAGTCTGAAAATGCGGATTGAACTGTTATACTACAGGAAATTTACTCAGTTACAATCTGCACTCTGTATGTGTTCCCCGAATATGCGTGTTCCCCGAATAGCATATTACAGGCCAACATCTATTCTCAAATCCCATATTAACTAGACAGAGAAATGGTTTACACATTCTTTGATACCACTACTTTTGTCTACTTTGTTTTTCCTAAGCTTTGTATACCATATCAATAATGATTGCTGGAAATCACAAGTTAGTGTGTTCGATATGGTTATTTTGTCTTGTAGTAAAAAATTTCGCCATTCTTGCAGGCAATATATTTGATGTGAAGATGAATATGGATGGCCAGACCATAACAGCAAGCAGGTACAAAGGAGTCGATTATTTTCAGAAAACTATGTTATTGTTTTTATATGCCGTGCAACAGCTAAGTTTGTCGTTTGCTTTCAAGGATGCCTCCATACCAGTCTTATTTAGATTCAGCAAATTTTGATGAACTGAACAGCAAAGGTCAGTCTGCTGCAGCAACAGAAACCTCAACAACTAGCACTTCAAGTGGGAAGCCCTCAACAAACACAAGTGGGAACTCTTAGATGTGTGTGCTCGAATCCGTTTTGAGTATTTGTATGCGAAAATGAATAGAAAATGGTGAAGACTAACATGTTTGCTGTGCTGTTTTGTGAGATATGACCCTGTTGAATGTTTTATTGAGTTATCTTTGCTGTTATGCTGCTAAGCATTTGTAAATACAATTTAAGAACTTGTACAGTATTAGGCTTCTGTGGATATTTTAATATATGTATAGTGCTTACAATGTAAAAAGGTCTCATAATACCATTTTATCGACCGAAAGCATTCTTGAAGGCCATGTGACACAAGTAAGCAAATTATTTCTTTCATGCAAATGAACATATCTTGAATAAAAAATGTGATAAAAGAATAATGGTTCCCTACCATAGCAACAATATAAACGTGTACAGAATAAATTATCCTCGAAATGGAGGAACTACTTCAACATTTTTCACTAAAGACCAAAAGGACTGTTAAAAGTATGGATAATCTAGATTAAACTTAATCTGAATTCTTGCTGCTTCAATTAAGGTATTGAGAAACATGTGAAAAACCCCACAGCTGCAAAGAGAAGAAATGGGACAAAAATAAGGTTAAAACTTAAAACCACAAGTTCTATGAACACAAAAACTGAAATGACAATTCAGAATATAACAATCACTTTCAAAAACAAGTAAACTACATTAATGGTTCATTTGGCAAGATAGGCTGTCCATCATTGACCAGTATCAAGGAATAGAAAGAAACTCATTGACCAGTATCAAGGAATAGAAAGAAACTTAAGTGTGTTCCAAACATGCTCTAAAAGTTCGATCTTTGCAGATGACCATTTTTGAATTTTTGAATTTTTTTTTTTTTTTCCTGTCAAGCAGTTTTCAAATATTGCAATAAAAGTCCAGATTTATTGTCTGCCATAAAAAAATCTTTAACACAAGGGAATCAATAGTTGGGGATACATGCTATTAATAGAGTTGCAACACAGCGAAAACCAACTTCATGGGTACAATAACAGCGTCCTGGGCAGGGGGAGGGGTTAGAAGAAAATGACTTGCTGGTGCAACTGAAAAGGTTGAGCTCGTTTGGCTAAGCTAGAAAAAAAAAAGTAAAAGTAATTTTTTTCAGAACTGAAATTTTCTGTGAAAAACTAGATATCACGAACTATATTTTATTGATGTTTTGCCTATTACTAAGCTAGGTAGATAATAAGAATAATTATCTTAGCCCCTGTTTGTCTACAATTTTTTCAAAACATTGTTTGCTACAGTAAGATTCTCCACCACACATTCACCCAATAAAATATTCTACACACAAACCAATAAAGTTACTTTAAATTTCAACCACACATTCTCCAAAAAATACTAATCATTACTCCATTTCCAAAACAAATAATGAGTGACAAACAAGGCCTTAATGAAATTGATGACGGGGCATTTAGGAAAACAATCATTACCTCAACATTTTTTAATTCGAACTCTTGATCATGGGCCAGACACAAGTTCCCAAATGTTTCGCATGGACCACTGGTTCCAGATAAACTTCATAAAATAACAAGTAATGAGGTCAGGAAATTTACATTCTTTACAGGTGACATTAACAACACTGACAATTTCAAAGTATGCTTGACAAAGAACTTACAGATCTTCATTCAAGCATAAAGCAAAGTTTGCACCCCCTCCAAGTGCAATCAAGTCGTTCAAGCACAAGTAAAAATATCTGTTGGCGCCTGTTCAAGTAAAAATTGAATATATTAGCATATTTCTAGAATTCGATTAGTTCGACGAAGTATTTTTTCTTTCCCATATCTAACGTCAACACCCTCAATATATACATAAACAGCCCCTGCAGTTCTGACAGAAACATGTGCTTTTATAGCATGTGAATGTGTGAGAAATAACATACGTGCTTACACAAATACGGATTTAATGACACTTGATAGGATCAAACCATAATCAAACAGAAGATTCATAAGTTGGGCATGCAAATTCAATTTCAGTAACTGAAAATACAGATTCTTCAAAATTAATAACCAAATACTGTTAACAAATACAATAAAATCAGTTCGGTTTTTCAACAATAATATTGTCGAGTCTGTTTCAGTATATAATTTAAGCCATTGGCAGCCAATTGAATTAGTTTGAAAAGGAAAACAAAGGAACACAGCAAAACAGCTCAGTTTAATTGAAAAAAAGAAGCAACAGTTGTATGTAACATTCTTACCAGTAGGTCTAAACAGCCTTGGTTCACCATATATGGTTGTGAATACAAATGTTTGATTTGTTCCCTGTCAAAATTAGTTGGTGGAGGAGCTTGTCAACAAGCTATAAATAGACGGTAAGAATGTGAAAGGGCAGAAAATGCCATGATTTTATATAAATTTATTCAAACATCACTTCAAGTAGATGGAAGCATATGATTTACTTGATATTTTCTCTTTGCAGTAGGCTTCAGGGGGCATTCAAGTAACCCACCAAATACAGCACCTTGCTTATCACCAGTAATCTGCACATAAAGGAAGGCTCAGTTTTACAGAAGAAAGAGTTGAAACATGTCAATTATTAGAGTTGGTTTGATCATAATATAAATGGAAAATTGCACCATCAGTCCCCAATCTATTCCCTGAGAAGCAAGTTGATCCTCAACCTTCAAAAATGAGCAAGCTGGTCCTCAACTTTCGTTATAGTTGCACAAATCAGTCCCCAATTATGGAAACCATCCAAATCACAGTTAAATTGTAAACAGTTCTTTTATGTCCAACTTTTTGAAGCTAGATTTTCTTTCAGAACTAGAGTCGGTGCCCAAAAATCATGAGAGCCATGTTGGATGATTTACGAGGACTTCGACAGTTTTGTCCAGACTGAATGTTCTTCATAATGAAAGATTTAGGACCAACTTGCTACTCACACAAGTGGTGGCGCAATTTTACCAATATAAAGGCAAACATACCAAAAGACATGGACCAGAGAGACCAGCGCTCTTACGAATAAGCGTTCGAAGTGATATACCATGTCTTGCAGAACTGCGCTTCATTCAATAGATATAAAGCATATATCAAAATCCAATTACAGAAAACACAAAAGTAACTACAGCAAAAGCAAACATTTTAGTTGATGTACCTGTACAACAAGATCCATTGACAACCTTTAACTATATTAGGAAGGGATGAATCGAAAAACTCGTATAAATCAGGAGAAATGAAAAGGGATTCAACAGTGAGGTTGGGCATGGTCTCGTCAAAACTATATGAATCAGCAGCATCTTCAAATACATCAGTGCTGCTACAAGCGCTCCTCCCGGAGCCAGGTTCTCCATTTTCCAAGCGAGGACTTGACTTGTTATTTTGACTTGGCCTCCTGATGGAGCCATTTTCTCCATTTTCTTCACAAGGACACTCACTTTCCGAGTATCTATCCATGGGTTTATCTCTATATGAAAAACTTTTACTTCTCCATTTAAAAGAATGTGATTCAAGTGATTTGACCTCATTATTGCGGTTGTCTGATCTAAACCAATCAAAACCAGCTGAGGGGAGAATGAAGGATAACATAGAAGACGCAGACTTTCCCTCCTTAGTGTATGGCCTGGCCTATGCATATGGAAGCTTAGTGTTACAAAAGATAGTCAAGCACAATGAAAACAGTAATGGAAGTATCAGCCACATATATCACAATCAGTACTCTGTTGAGAACTAAAGTAGCTGGCTTCATAATGCACAGAACACTCCCGTGACATGACATAACATAGTGAGTTATGTATCCAAAAATAAAATGTACCATCTCTCTCTCTCTCTCTCTCTCTCTCTCTCTCTCTCTCCATGGAATATCGGTGAACTTTTTGTAGGTAAACGTTCGAGCATAATTGTAATTAAAATGCGATTAGATGAATTTCCTTCTCTCATTTTTCACCTTGCAAATAGAATATACAGACTCTTCATGATTGAATAACTCAATTTTTCAGAAATGCCTCCTCTTTTATTTAACAACAAAGACAAAAGCCGAAGGAAAACAAAGCATTTTTTGAAAAAGAGCTGAGATAAAGGTGAGAGCAACAACGACAACTTTTTGCAGGCTTTAAAAAAATCCATTATTGTCTGAACGTAAAATGAACACCTTTTTCCTTCCTCTTCCAATGATGAGGACATAATTATTTGTTCAGTGAATAATTGATATTCGAAACCAAATCAACCAACCCAAGAAAAAAAAAAAAAAAGAGAAGAAGAAGAAGTAAAATATACAACATAAATTTTTCCTTCATTAACCTTAGAGGAGTTATCATTCAAAAACTTTTAGTTACCAACTGTATGCTTCCTTTTATCAAATCCATTAACTAAATCGAATGAAATTTATATTGACTGTACTTAACACCACAAGCTAAAAAAGCTAGTTAGTTACCCATAACAGTAGCGTATAGAAGCCTACAGTTATAAACGACATTCCTTTCAAAGTACAGCGGGAATCATGACTAAGAATTAGAAACACATATCAAAATGGTATTGTACTTTTTTGCTTACTACTTGAGTGAGCTAAATGCATATTAGATAAAAAACTATATTGCTGTATTTATAAACTAGTTAGCTAGTCATGTTGGTCTACCAAACATAAATGTTAAAAATCTTACTCTTCAGTGGGAGTACAATTTCTCTTCATTGGTATTTCAGTAAACATTACCATATAGTAATATAAAGTGCACGAAATCTATTATCTTCTTTGAAAAAAAAAAAGGATGCAGAAGAAGAAACATAAGCCCTTGATTGGTGGCCATTTTTTTTGGAAAAATATTGTTTTGAATAGCGAATTTTTGGAGAATGCATGGTTAAAAAGTAGAAAAAATTTTTGAATTTATGTGTAGAATATTTTATTGTGTGAATATGTGATTAAAATGTAGTAAAAAAAGTTTTGAAACAATAAAAAACAAACAGAGACTAAATACAACATAGTCATTGCCGATGACTCAATTTCAAAGATACTTTTGTTGGCTTTAAGAAAAAGGATAGAAGATAGCTCCTTCTATGCAACTAAAATATTATTATTGAGAAGGGAAATTAATTTATTTCTCCTTGGAAAAACGATAAGCAAACGCAAGAAGAAATTCAAATTTAGAACTACTAGTCCAAAACAAAAAAAGTCAATCATAGAAGAGAGTGGACATTATGAATACAATCTTAGCCTTGTTCACGGAATGAAAAAGCATATGACCATTTTCTCTATGCTATAGCAACAATATTCTACATTCTTTCTTGTGAGGTTAAAATTTAGAAAGTATAAAATACCATTTGGTATCATTATATCAAATCTCTTAATTGAAATCAAATTAAACTATAAAAAAATCATCGTAAACCGTCAAAAAGTAGCACAACATAAATCAATCCCCAAATTGCAATTCAAAATCCCACTTTTGTTGCTTAAGTTACAAGAATATTATGGCAAGTTGATTATTTTATTTATCTACCATTAAACCCACTTAATTCAAATTTAGCCTTTGTTTGATGCTGCTATTTAGCATATTATTAGCAACTTTCCAACTTTGAAAATTCGAAGTTTGAATAAAATTTTCATCAACGGTGGCCCACACTTTATTTGATCTCTGATCCAACATAACATTTTTATGTCCTCATAATTTTTGTTTCCTTTTTAGCCTTGCGTTTGAATTGTCAAAGAATGCATATTTAACCAACAACAAAGGGAAGGGCATTTTCATTATTGTAGATGAATGTGGCAAATCCAATGTTGTCACACGGGTGGCATAAGCATTTTATTACAGATGTATATTTTTTCCAAACTTAAATTTTTAAAGTTGAAAACTTGCTAATAATCTGCTACATAATAGCATCAAATTAAGATTTATTTTGAAACCAAATAATCAATTTTTTCCTCCCAAGAAAGCGACCTCCCTAATTTCATTGTCTAAATATCAATTTCAACGACACAAAATTCAACTCTTTCTAACACAAAGTGCTGAGAAGGTAGTATCCAAAGTTGAACTTTGTAGTCTTGAAATTGATATTTGGACAAATAAATTAGGGAGGTCGGTTTTGGCTTTCTTGAGAGGAATAGGCTAATAATTTAGTTCCAAAATAAATTCAATTAAGTGGGTTTGATGGTAGATAAATGAAATAATCAACTTCCCATAATATTCTTGTAACTTAATAAGCAACAAAAGTGGGATTTTGGATTGAAATTTAGGGATTAATTTATAAGGTGTTACTTTATGACCGTTTATGATGATGATATTAATTTTTTTGTAATCTAAGTATAATTTGATTTCAGTTAAGAGGTTTGATATAATGATACCAAATTGTATTTTATACTTTTTGGATTTTAACCTCTCAAAAAAATAAAATGTAGAACATTGTTACTAGAGCCGGGAGGAATTGGTAATCTAATTTTTTATTCTGCGTTTATGTTCATTTTCCTGTAAATAATACTAAGATTGCGGTGATAATGTTCACTATTCTATGATTTACCTTTTTCGTTTGGGGACTTGTTTTTCAAAAGTTGAATTTCTTGTTGTGTTGGCTTATATTTTCTCCAAGGAGAAATAAATTATTTCCCTTTCTCAATAATAATATTTTAGCTACATAGCTATCTTCTATCATTTTTCTTGAAACCGGCAAAAGTATCAGTTCATTTAATATTTCTTTTTTTTTTAAAAAAATAATATATTTCATGCACTTTATATTACTATATGACAATGTTCATCGAAACACCAATGAGGAGAAATTGTACTCCCACTAAGGAAAAAAGAATAAGATTTTTTACATATATGTTTGGTAGACCAACGTGAGTAGCTAACTGGTTTATTAATCCAGAAATATAGTTTTGCAATATGCATTTAGCTCATTCAAGAAAATATCAATGATTATGATGTATTTCTAATTCTTAGTAATGATTCCTGTTGCACATTTTAAGAATTGTCTTTAATAAGAGTAGGCTTCGAGAAAATCTCGTGAATGAAAAACCTACCAAAATCCTGTCCGTTTTGCAAGAATCTTGACATTTTCCTAAGACTTCCCCTTGCGCTGGTCAACATAAGGTCCATAGTTTCTGCTCACTACTTGAGTGATGTTGCAAAACACTACATTACTTGATTAGTACACTGGTGGGATACTCGTATAGAACATTATCATATTAGCAAACTAGAGAGATGTTGACGAAGAACAATTCCCTTTTTCACAGTGTTATTGGTACTTAGCAGCAATGCTATTAGATGACTGTCAAAATAACATGTTTTATGTGTAAACTTTATGCTATATATATATTTATTTTTATTTTTTCCCCTTCTTTTAACAGGATCAAATGGACCTGTTTTTTCCTCCTAGATACAGTATAAAACCATTTCATCAAAATAGTTAATTTCAGAATCCGTTTCAATCCAAAAAGGAAATACTTAAAAAGAAGATTTACATTACCCAGACAAGGAGTTAAAATTCAGAAAATGTAAAACGCCAGCTGATCTCGTTTTATCAAGTCTATTAGCAAGTCAGACGAAATCAAATTATAAATTCAATTAACATCATAAGCTAAAAAAAAAAAAAAAAATTCAAGCATTCACGGAATTGAACATATTTACACACACATTGTATCCAAAACTCAAACCCTCATATTTTTTTTCACAGATCAGACACAAGAAACAATTCCAGAATCATAAAAAATCTCACAATCAATTCAAACAAATATTCACATAATACTGAAGACCCATAAAAGGAAAAACCAAAAAAGGGTACCTCGGATTCTTGATCTGGCGTTCGAGATGATGGCGAGTCCGAAATGAATCGTGATAGCGTTTCCGAAACTCTCTCTTTTATTGCATGCATTTTTTGGTTTCTAATTTCTATTAGAATAAAATCAGAATGAAAGATGGTGAAATTTAGAATGTACCCAGATTTAGATTTTCATAGACGTATACATGTTTTGTGTAGGTATAATTGTATTGGAGAGGGAAAAAGTTTGATGTGGAAAAGTGGGGCGGAGGAAAGGAAAGGGAGACAGATGTGAAAGAGCACCGACTGTTTTCATTATGGAAAACGCGCAAATTTGGGGAGGGAAACGTTGCTTAATTTGGTGTCCAATTCATTCGCCAATTCTACTGCATCTCACGTTAGGAATCAAGAATGTATTCTTAAAATCCAATATTTTAATTCGATTATTGTATCTATAAATATGTTACTTTTATTTTTGTTCATCAAATATGTATGATCCAAGTGTTCGCACTTCTTTTTGATCTCTTCATATACCTACTTGTTACTTCTATATTATGATTCTTTGATTGCTAGATCGTTTGTACGCAAGTTATACATACAAATTGATTTAAGTGTGAGATAAATGGACAATGTTTTAATTGGAATATTTATAAAATATTTGAGTTAGGGGTGTTCTTAATCTTTTGACCATTAAACTAGTTAGTTTGGACTTCTCCATCTATTGTGGATCCGTTATTACCAATCTTTGATTTTTTTACCTTCTGTAGACGTTATGTGGTACTTACAGGTCGTACCCATGCTTAGCTGTCCTAAGGATGTTACGTTTTTCACTGAATTTTCTTTATTGAGAAAATGTTTATAGTGAAGTACAATAACATAGAGAAATTTTTCCTCATTTGAAAAGACAATGAGGAGAACTCCATTGCCACCATAATAGCTCTTAGGGAGCAAATAACCTATGGTCTTCTAAGGCACTTCGTTCATCATTTGTTCCTTTGAGTGTGAACCTGATGAACGAACGATGAAAGTTGAATTGCTAACGACACATTCAGGTCACTGAGACATGATGCAAACTATCTAACCTTAGGCCGTCAACCCTACTTGTACATCTAATGGTGAGGGTCAATCCTTCGATTAGCCCTCATTTGAGAGTGTTGGGACACCTTGAGGCAAACCTTCGGCCTTGGGTAGTCTATCATACTTGAGCATACTCGTACATTCAATTGGTAAGTGTGATTCCTTGATTGATTCGTCTAAAGGTAAGTTCAGTGATGATCTTACGTGGTGATTGAATCCCAAGTGGCATTTGATGAGAGTTGCATGTGGCATGGTCCTACATGAACGCATGTGGCCTCCATAAGGTAGCATGCATAACAATTTCACTTACAAATAAAAATTATTTATTTCAAGTTCTCAAGTATACCTTTCACCCATCTAAGGTGTCTTTATACTGCTCAAGGCCTAACTCTTTAGGCTTGGCCCAATGCAGTGTGGCCTAAATATGGGCTGGCCCACATAATTGCCCCATTGTAGAGGTTCCCAGTGTCTATGTTTTTCAAGACAACAAAAGGAAGCTACATGTGAGAAAGGATTAAGGTCTACTCAAAATCAAGTCGCGACATCTCTACTCAAAAAAGGATAAAAAAAAATTAAAGAAAACTAATACACGCCCTATTATGAAATGGACATCGTACACACATTCTTTTAACTAACAACAAAAATCAAAATCAAGACTACCTTTAGAAAATAGAGGAAGAAACCAAGAATTCTCTCAAACCGTGCATTGTTTCTCATTCTTAATTCCTCTGAAAGAAACAGTTATTTGATTCATCCATCAATGGATTTTGGTTTTAACCAAAAATTCTTGTTCTTTTTTGTATCTCTTTTTAATCACTTTAACCATTAGTTTGAGTTCATCCCACTATCCAAATCTGCACCCGACCACACTACCATAGTTTATAAAAGTTCTGCAAAGTAGTCTTTTATCAGATCCAATAGGGGTTGTCCTCACAAGCAATTGCGTCCCTTTTCGGCACCCTCGTGACTGGCCCTATCAACTACCATAACTGCATACTGATACTCAGTGGCAAGCTCTGTAACAAGCCTAATGCAGCAAAAATCCAGCTTTTTTGGGTTATATATGTTGTATGAAACTGCAAGGTTTGCTCAAATATCTGGGATGGAAATGCTGTACAAAACTTTTAGTGGAAGTGTTAGGTATTTAATGTAATTGGCAGGTCTGTGAACAAAAAGGGCTAAAATTAATGTATTGTAAAAAGTTAAGAAGTAGTGTGCAATTAATGAAAGTTATGATATTTTAGGTCTGGCGTTTGAGAATGGGGAAGGAAGGAAGGAAGGAAAAACTGCGTGAATTTTTGCTAGATTGTCGTCAAGATTTGGCTCGAGCGTCAGAAACAGAAACTTAATCGCTTGACTGTCGCCTT
>CAIGRN010038914.1:0-26903 GCA_903798345.1 Fraxinus anomala
GTGAAATCGTATATATTCTATCTGAATCTTGTTTGAAGTTTTCTTGATTTCTTCGTACTCTTGGGATGCTACATAACTATACTCCCGTTTGGCCCCCATTATTTGATGTTATAATTGTTGGAATATTGTTTTTTTAAGAATGTGATTGAAAAAGAAGGAAATTTTTTTAATTGATATATAATATTATTTTATTAAAGAATGTGTAGTTAAAAAAAAAAGTATTATAAATTTAACGAGGGTCAAACAAGAAATTGGATTGGGGGATGACAAAGGTAAGTCGGTGCCTAACTGGAAACTCCCCACGAAAAAATTAAAAGAAAAGGAAATAAAAAAAAAAAGGAAAGAAGAAAAGGAAATCCTTTGGCGGGTTGACCCTGATAAACAAGCGATTGGAGTGAGCACACCTAACCACTCGTGCGGGTGGGCCGCGTTGAGATGACACCTATGTAGTCCTACCCATTCCCCAACAACCCAACCCAATCAATTGCGCCATTTTAGCCCATCGCACAATTCTTTTGCACGTGTGTACGGTAGTTATCGGGTAGACCCGAAATTAATGAGTTTCCAACTAGTGTAGGCCCATTAAGGGCCTGCAACTCTCCTTTACAGCCCTGTGTGAGTAGATTAATTATTTGTTTTTGCAAAGGAGATTAGAGCATAAAAAAGGAGTCGGCTTCAGGATCTTCTATGATGATTTCAATCTAGTAATAACAATTTAATATCTATTTTTCAAGTCGACTATCGATCTAAGAAACAATGAATCCAATACATTAAAATGCATCACCAGTGAGTCAAAGGGCACACTGTCATTAATACAGATAGCATTACTCTATATAAATTCATTTTCACTATTCAATTCAATCAATATTTTCAATACAATTAGATTCGCAAAAAGAAAAAGAAAAATTATAGTATCAATTATCAATTAACGTTTAAAACAAAATGTTTGGTCCTTAACCTTCTGTTATTGTTGTACAAGTAATCCCAATAGAAGAAAATTATTCATTTCACTGTTAAAACGATCCAGAACACTGAACAAAGGTCATCCACATGACTGCAGCAAAATTGAAAGTTCTCAGGATCTAAACCCTTTGTGTTTAAAGGTTGGGACCCGAACCAAGTTAGCGATTGAAGACTCGAGAAAAAAAAATGTAATAGTTAGTTTACTCATTTAACTCTAATATCGATTAGTGATTTGATGCGATTAGATTCAATGTAAATAGATGGTTGGAATCTTATACAACATTATGGATTACGACACAATAAGTGCAAATTAAGACTGTTTATGGTCCAATTTTTTTGGCAAAAAAATTGACTTTTCACCAATAATGTAGGGTCCTTTTTATTATTTTAATATATTGTGGTAGGCAATGACTGACATTAAAAAAAAAAATTCAGATCAATTCGTGAGCTTTGGTCGTAAAGTCTATTTTGCAGTTGACTGAAATTCAAATTTGGGAAAGAAACTGACACGCTTGTTGAGAGCAAATGGGTGAATCGACTTTTTAAATTGGTAATCATTTACAACATTATGGATAATGATGCAACAAGTACAATTTAAAATCATTTTAGAATATTGAATCTGACTACATAAATTATATTCATTGTTACATTTACTGAAATATGAAATCTCTTCCTCGTTTCATCCTGCTCATTAGGATCATTAGGAAAAACGATCTAGTCGTATAATTTTTAATGAGACGATATTTTGAATCTTTTTCTTCAATACGATTTTTCTTGATTAAATGGATTTTTATTATTCCGTCAATATCAATGTCACGTCATTGGAAGCTAATTATTGTAATAAGGATTGAATTGCAAAATAAAATTCCAAGGTCTCAATTAAGCAACATATTCTAATCTCCACCACCATCTAAATTTGGAACTAATGGCACTAATTGTTTTTTGTTTTCTTGGGAGAATTCTTTGAAGGGAGCAGCGACTGCATAATGACATAAGCTATTTTAGAAAAAAAAATACATAAATGTTAGACAATTTATATGTCTATCTTTTCATTCATTTCATTTGATTGATGGAAGACAAAATTATCACACAAAAATGAATTTCCTCTTTAAGAAATTGGGATCAAACAAGGACATAGACAAGCTTCTATAGTCGAACTTATTCAAGAGGACTTGGAGTCTTTAAAATGGTTCTACGGAATTTTTAAGAATAGAGAAGATGAATAGAATCTAATTCACTTGTGTTCGTTCACTCATATTAAATATTCGAAGTATGACCACACTTTTCGTTTCTTATTTCAATTCTGGGTTTTTGTTCAATTTGTCCTTCTTTATCATAACATTCCTATAACACCTTCCGTTCTTCTTCCGTCTTATCATACCATAAAGAAAACGAATTTAAATGAACTTATTAAAAATATAAATATCATTGCTTAGGATCTAAGTTTGTTTATCATAGAGAAAGAAAAACGAAAAGAAACATTGAGCATATTTTACGTTTCTTATTTTAATTCTGGACTTAGTCCCTATTTGAAACCCATTTTTTTCTCATTCTATTTCTCTTTCTTCATTTCAACCACACATTTTATCAATAAAATAATATTACACATAAACTCAAAAATTTACTTTACTTTTTAACCACACAATCTTCCATCAATCACTATTCTAAAAATTATTTCTCAAACAAAATGGGTGTCAAACAGGGGCTAAACATACCGTACATGTCATATATGTACATTTTGTGTGTGAGAGAGAAAGAGAGGATGATTAGATACGAAATTCTGTTTGTATTATTGTTGACTATTAGAAGAAACTTCCAAGAA
The DNA here is from genome assembly GCA_903798345.1 of Fraxinus anomala. Taxonomy (NCBI): domain Eukaryota; kingdom Viridiplantae; phylum Streptophyta; class Magnoliopsida; order Lamiales; family Oleaceae; genus Fraxinus; species Fraxinus anomala. Next base: position 2,786 of record CAIGRN010038914.1, read on the forward strand.
AAAAAGGCATAATACTGTTTAAACAAGAAGCAATCTGTCTAATTTGGTTACATTAGCCGACAGCATCCTCCCATGACAACACCACCCTCGAATCTTAGGCCATACAAAAACAATAAAACCAAAGGCCCTCTGTGAAAAGTCATCCAAACTGAAAAAAAACCACGAAACTAAAGCCAATTTATGAGATATCATTGCATCACTCTCCACTTCATCCAAAAGGGACATTTACAATCATTGCAAAACTCTTATTATTTTTTCTAAAACGTGGCCTCATTATTCTCCAGCAATTTTAATTTTTTTAGATAAACTCGTATTTTATTCAATCGTATTATTACTTGATTAAGTACTGTTAACAGTGTTATTTCTAATGTCGCATTCATACTTTATTACAATCTGTCTTATTTATATCTCTAATGTCGCATTCATGCTTCAAAGACACCAAAGGATAGCTCCAATATTACAATCTAGATTAAATTTCATATGCAACCGTTGAACTTTCGAAAAAAATTCAAGTGGATCACTAAACATTAATTTATCAGATTGAGTCATTGAGTTCAGTATATTTTCAAATTTTACCACTCCATCACCTACTATATCCCAAATTGATAAAAATTTGCTTCACTACCAGTCATATTGCAACATATCTTACATGTAATCACTACATGAAATGTAAATTTACACTTAAAAGCAATTTTTATGAATTTAGGAGATGATAAATTTAAAGTTTGTGATTTATTTGAGAGAAATTAAAGCTAATAATTCCCGATTGATGGGGACTTATCTTAGTAGGATGCTTGCTCTAAAGAATTGTCAGTTAATAAATTAGAAAGAAATATCTTGTCCATGTTTAAATCGAGATGATTACCTTTTTTTTTCTATTTTTCTTTTTTTGTCGTCGTATTCTTAAATTATATGGTATATTAATTTTCAAGAGCTTGTTAGGATTTAACCGATTGTTTTATATGTAGTGTTGATCACAATTAACGTTATCTAAAGTGTCATACTCAAACTTAGATCATAATCAACCTTATCTAAAGTTCAATGGTGGAAGATGTATGAAAATATATAATTACTTGATTTTCATGTTGTTGTATCCTAAAGTTGCACGACACATTTCAACTTCCATGTGAACTCCAATAGCCATTAGCATCGAAACGTTCATCCCTTAGAGCAAACTCTCATCTATGTTTTTAGTACTAGATTTGCCACAGATGGATTACGGACACAATAATAGCGATGTTAGTTGCAAAGAACCAACAAAATGTATGGCTAAAAAGTATAGCGACACGGCATTATTATCACCAAGACATAAAAGCTGGCATGTTATACACTTAATTTCTCAAGTATGGACTCTCTTCTGAGTTTGTATTATTTCTTTTATTATGAATAAATAGTATTGATTGTACTCTCTTTCAAAAGGCATTTTGCTTTCGTGCATGTCACATCCACATTATGCATCAGTAATACGTGTTGTACTTAAGCTGAAAGTAGAATCAACTCTTAATACCCAATTGGAGGGTTTAATGATGACATTAGCTCAAATTATACAATTGCAAGTGATAGTTAATATAGTTTATACTCGGTGGACATTTGATTGACCGATAGTTTCGGCTTTTAGTAGCGCCGTAAAATGGTTTAAAATAACTAGAAAATATAATTTGTGATGATTCGTCCATCTCTATCTAAAACAGCTTAGGAGTACTCGATTTCATTCGCTCTGTGTTAATTTTGGCCTATCGTTAGCGTTCACATTTCGCTGCTCGAACATAAAATTTCTTTACCCCTATCGTAAGCCAGCTTGATAGCTTCATTGTATGTCTTGCTGAGATTTGATGGTAGGTGTAAAGAGCCACCTACAAACATATAAGCCACTCGAAGGCAACTAGCGTTTTGGTCCAAATCAAGATTTATCTTCCCCCAACTGCCAAAATGGTACCTTATCACAAACAAAACGAACATTATATGCGAATGAATGCATAGAGGTAACAATGGGCTCAGGTTGCTCGCCTGCTCGAGCTCACAATAAACTGAGCTCAGTTTTGGCTAGGTGAGTTAAGCCGAACCCAGCCCATAATTTTTCTTTTTTGAAAAATGATAGAAAAGATCATTAAAAAAATTGTACTCTTGTTAATTGAAATGCTAGCAAGATCTTTAATTGCGAATCAAATTGCATCGATTACTTTACAACAAAATACAATCACTGCCTTAATAATCTCTAATCAGAAATAACAACATAATTCAGCAATGCCATATCTATAACAATCTAAATCTCCTGCCTTCAATAGGCAAGATAAAAGCTTCCCACCACCACTGACGCGGCAAGAGAACCTTAATTATGGTTCTCTAAAATGGTCATAAATTCAAAAAATCATAACTGAAGTTTTCTTGCCACGTCAGCTGTATGAAGTTTTTATCCTGCCCACTAGTACAAGAGATCAATTCTAATATATAATTTGTAAGTATACATTGGCATAAAATTAAACAAACTATGCTCGGTCTCGGTTAAAATTTTAAAATATTGAAAATACACGAATAGGAAACATCAGAAGTATATCCAACAATCTAAGGCTTGGCATCCACTATCAAAACTGAACTAGATCAAAGTAGAGAATAATACTAATGGACTTTAGATATCTATTCCATTATCAAACTAATGTGGAGGGAGGGGATGGCTTTTCTGAAAACTACAAGAATGCTTCATTCAACTAAAGCATTGACAATCATAAATATAAATCTCTCGTCTTTGCATTGCCCAAACCCTCTTGTGGACCTACAGATGACTGAGTTCTTCTCTAGAGGACATGGCGATATCAGATGGAGAAAGAACATATACCATATTCAATCACCCAATGCAATCATGAGAAAGAAAGATAAAGCAACCAGGCAATAAGGACTTAATTGCATTTGGTTATTCAGCTATTTAAAATGGCTGCCAAGCATTTTGTTTACAATTTATCATAAACTTCCAATGAAAACATATAACTCAAATTTCAGCCAAAATCCTTTTGTTTTTTCCGAAAAGGCATCACAACCCAATAAAGGAGAAAAAATCATGGCTAGAACTCCAACTTTTGCTGAAGTAATTCCCTATTACTTGTTAAAGGAATGAGTTGCTCGGTAAACTCTCAAAGCTTTTTGAGTATTGGTCATCAGAAACAGGGAAAGAATAAGAAAAAATAATGTGCTCCTATCAGGTTTGTAAGCGTATATAATCATGATGCTGGAGCGTTGAGTTTCTTGAATAGTCACCTAAAACCTTGTTTTAGTGAAGTTGAATGCTGCGCCAATTCATTGGCTATCATTCACGGCATTCCCATGGATAAAGGTAGCATCAACCTCCTCTCCCTTTTCTTTGCAAGATTCTGTCGTGAAATTCTCTAAGGTACAGGAAGAAAGATAGCAAGGCATATAATGACGAAGGATATCCAGTAATGTCTTCAGTAAAGGGTAATATAAGATGATAACAGAAGCACACTAAACAGCAAGGCCCAAAAAATAGCCACTGCAACATCAATCCTTCATGAATTTAACAGCAATATATAACATAAATGATTAAAGACAATTTAGACATAGTGAAAGTATAAATAGGAGTTAGATGCAAATGGTCTATTACATTTACATGGCAAAATCTCGAGTTGAGATTTGCTGTCCATACAATTAATTATTGATTCATCACTTTAAATTAATATGTCATCAAGTTGGTGGGCTAGTGGTGAAGTTAATAAGGGTAAATCTGAGATGCCATAGTAATTTAAAAATTATGAGTCAATAATTAATTGGGTAGACAACAAATTTGACAGCAAATCTCAACTCCAAAATCTTATGGCATTCTTCAAGGTACAAACTGTAAAGAATATGGTTTCCAAAACTCATGTCTCATCTTTCTCCCAGAAGATTACAATTCAATAAAATCAAATAAAGATAACAAATAGATTTCCTTACTATAATTTTTGGATTTTTTTGGTTATTAATTTCCTTGTATTGTTGAACTCATTGGCTCACCTGCTATTCTTGACAAAAAAGTGCAAGGTTCTGATAAGTGATAACTAATCATAAGCTTTACGACGTGAGGGAAAAAAAAAATTTCAAATCAAACTAAAGTAAATTTTATGCATTTTTTATACAAGTGTAAATTTAAAGTTCTAGAATACCAACTATCAGGTTTATTTGTCCATAGTTTCTCATAAAATCATACATTTTGATTATTTCCATTTTATATTCATGTTTTATTGTGAAAGAAAATAATAATGGATAAGAACATGAAAAAGGAAAGATGGTGTGCCATATGCACTGATATTAAGATTATAATGATTGTTGAAGGAGAGAGTTGTGACTGCAAAACAAGAAATGTAATTGCTCAATTGCATAACTTCCAAGTTCTAACTCCTCCGGGATCATATGGGCTAGGTCGTGCAAGTAAGGCTGAGCTATAAATTTTAGTTCTTTATATGAAGGAGCTAGGCAACAAGTGCTCTAATGTTTCTCAAGCTTCAGGATCATGGATAATACTTAGCAAAGACCTAGAACAACACCATATATTAAAATGCAGGAAATCTTTAAAAAATGTAGGCATACAATGTACAAAAATTTCGAACATTTATCTCTAAAGATCAGGTGTCTTAACCATCCAACCATAATTATAAATTCATAGGACATACGTACTTCACTAGCAACACATGTATCAAATTCAATACTGGCAAAAAAACATTCGAAGAGGAGCTAACAGAAGTGAATTTTTCATGTAATAGTCGTCACATAAATTCCAATAATAATTGTCTAAAAAAAATCAAAGTATATAAATTTATTCCCTATCTTTCAGCTCAAGATTTTAGATGAGTTAACTTGACATGGTATCAGAGAGGAGGCAAAATCTTGAATTCAAATCTCACAACCACCTATTTATGAAAATTGTGTACCTGCAAGCTTGAATACTCGGACTCTTCAATTTGAACAACGTACCCATGTCTACACGACATGACATAGGTGTTAGGAAAAATATGGGTTTAAGGTTGGCTCACAACTAAAGTTGAATTGAGAAAAAATACGGCTAAAAATGGACACATATTTACGTGGTTCACTCAATTTAAGCTATGTCAACGGACAAGTATACGATAACATCACTATTTTAAAGTGAGGATTACAATGACTTCTCTATCCTAAAAAATCTCCATCAGGGTCATCATGCTGCGAAGTCTTCTTTGATAATATTAATAGCAGAAAATGGTGGCTCTTCTGTTGTTAGCAAATCTAGAGATTAATATTAAATGGATGAGGATAACAAATGAATAGAACTATATCATTTTATATGGCACAATATTGAATATCTGGAAACTTAGGCCCCAATAAATCTATGCCAAATGTTGATATTGGCTCATCATTCTCACTGAATACAATCTTTCAGGAAGAAAGATCAATGGTTTCTGACTCTGTCGAATCTATCTTCTACAGAACACATAAAAATTAAGATATATTTACAATTAATAAATATTGCAACAATCAATAAATAAGTGGAAATGTGATAAAATGAAAAAAGAAAATTAGAAATCAATAAGGTATTATATGAAACTGTTGGATTAATTAATAGAAATATCAAAGTTCACACATAATTATCTGGATATAATAACATATAATGTCCCCTAACTTTAAACTTCATGCTCAGGATTCCAAGACTCAAAGACCAAAGTTTTCACTTCGCCAAAGTCATACAACAATATAAAATTTAATAAAACAATTATCCATACTTGGATGATAAGAAATCAATTGCTTCACCCAATGACATATAGTTGTGTTAGGAAGTCTATGAGATGACTTTGTTTTCTTCATGACATGGACTTGAGAGAGGGATAGATATTTATTTATGTCCCTGCTGAGTTCGACAAAGATCGCACACATTGTGCAACATGGCACTCAGACCTAAAGAGCTGACTCCGTATAATGCAGCTTAAGTGCCATTTCCTTAGATCCTCAATTATAATATGAACACGAAATTACAACAAAACAATATAGTAAAAAAGGTATGGATTAGAACAAATTTCTTAATGTTTGCGACTAAGAGTGGAGCAGAACAAAAATGTTATATTCATCAATGATAAAAAAAGATGGACCATATAGCTCTTCTTCGAAGTAGCACTAGTATTGGCCTTAACATGGATTAGTTCAGAATCTACGTCATGTACTATTAAAAGCTGCTAAACTAGGATCAAAATAACAGCTAAAAGTTTTACTTTTAAAATCTTATTACTTTACTTCGCAAATGCTATATGAGAATAAAGAAGGCACTTATTATCCTTATGACTTACCGAAGGCTGAGCTTTTAGTGCTTGTTTACGCCTTCATTGTCCTCATGGTTATCTTAAACGTGCAAGGAACTAGGAATTAATGTCACATAGTATTCTACCAAGATTAAAATCCTTGTACATGACCTAGGATGCTGAACACTTGAGCATCTCGAGAACAATCAAACAGTCAGAATGAATACTACAAACATAATTTAATCATTTTGATTCTTAAAAATTGTGCTTAAAAAAACACAAGTATTGAAGTTTTACAACAAAATAAGTCCAAGGTATTGAGTATTAGTGTTACAAATTTGACTTACACATGAAGCAATTTCCTAATGAATATTGTTGTAGTAAAAAATTAGATTCTCGGTTGGCAATCGTGGTACTAACAAAGTCAACTTCCCAATGCCTACTGTAAGTGGAGGGAGCTCTCCTAGAACACTCGACATTTAAGTTAGTAAAGGGAGTGAATATAGAACTTTAAAAGCATCTGGACTCAGACACTGCGTTAAAGTGGTCATTATCTTTTTTCTCTGCGGTTGAATTTCTAGCGACATTGGGAAGTCAATTTCCTCTTCTAGTTGAATAGCTTCTGCTCCAAAGCCAATAAAGCGGGTCTTGATCCTTCTTTAAGTCATTCATGATCTACTCCAAATCTTTGAAATGTCAGGTAAAACAAAAACTGCAAATTTCACTTTGTCATTAAGGTAGTCATTTGATAATTGGACAACATCTAGCAATAACAAAAGCATCATTATGGGTTGGTGGACAGCCTCTAGATCATCCATTATGAATGTTATTTTTTAATTTTTTGTGCTCATAGGTCACAATCTGACTCTATCTCCTTAAGAAGGGCCTCTTTTGATATAGTGATTAATACCCCAGTAGGTTATTTCTATTTTTTCGTTCCTTGTTTGTTGGGGGTATTGAGCGTTCTAGCGCTAACCTTGCCTTAACTCTCTATCTACATTTTTGGAGGATTCACCAAGTTTATGAAGTACTATACAAGATGCCTAGCTCAAAAGAATCATTCCACCACATCCTTCACAAATGGACAGTTTTCTCGGCGATGTCCATATCCTTCATGAAACCAATAATATTATCTTGTTCCTAATTGCCTGAAGGCTGAAGTAGTTCATGGGAGGTCTTGGACTAATTGATTACATCTTTCTTCTCTATAAGCAAAACTTCGATGGATGATCCTCTAACTTTGACGTTAGGTGGGTCTCTTTCCATTGCTCTTGGGAAGTTCTGTGTTGCCCTTTCTTCTGACTACGTTTTTCAACTTCTCTTTCACCTTCTGGCCTCTTCCACATTCATATACGTCTATGCACGAGCAATTGGCCGAATAACAACTTCAGGGGTAATTCAGTGAGGAAAAAATAAGCTTGCTTAATCAGCCCTCCAAGAACTGATATTGTTCACCTTCGTAATGTATGTAACAAGTAATATGGAACTTCTACAGTATAACTTTGATGCTTAAGTCACTAAATGGAGTACAAAATAGAGCACTAATGTATCTGCATTAAAAATTGTGTACCTGTAACATGTTTCAGCACGTTGCATTTGTAGGGGTTAGAGTCCTCAATATACAGAGTTTTCTTTTATCTTGGGTCCATCTTCTAATAAGATGACAATATCAATAAACTATCAAGTTTCTGACAAGGACGTTACATAGTTTGAGTAAAGAGCTTGTTTGGCTAAGCTTAAAAAGTTCACTTATAAGTTAAAAAGTAAGTTTGAAAACAATAATCTTTTTATTAGTGAAAGCAAGAAATTAGTAAGTTGCTTATTTCAACAATACTGCATTAGTTACTTAAAAAGTAACTTTTTTCATTTAAAAGTAACAAAAAAGTAAGTTATGCAAACATGTTTGGAGACAAAGGTTACTTAAAAAAGCGACTTTACTTATTTTTAAGCTTAGCCAAGCATGCTCTTTGTTTTATTTACTCTGAATAGATTAAGGGGTCAGGGGAATATGCTGAGAGGTATTACACGAAATGGTCATAAATAGATTCTTAAGATTCATGGACGTACTGACAGTGTAAGCCCCAACCCAGATGTTTCGGAACCAAGTGATGATATATATGGGTCATGGATTACATCTATAACAATTTTTAGACATTACATACTGTATCCCAAAGGATGTCATTAACTACAAAAGTGCAATCACGGATTCTGTTTTCAACATATTATTACAAGCATTTCGATAGAACTCTATTAAAATCTAAGGAAATGATGCCCAATGTGCCTTTAAAGCCACTAGAAGGCATGAGAAATGTGGGATTATCGTGGGATTCAGACGTGGTCCTTCCAATCCACACCTCTTCCATAGCATCCCATTTCTCTGTCGTATAGAACTCCACAGAACTAGTGCATGAAATTGAGCAGAACATGCCCTAAAGGCTAAAACTAACTTGCAAGGGAAATATGCTCAATGTACTTGTAAAGTACAAGGCACGTCTTCCACAAATCCATATTTAATTGTTATACCCATCTATTGGAAATCATTTGAAAATTAAAGGATGCAAATTATTAGTAGATTAGCATTATTAACACAAGAATAGAGCATAAATTATGCATCCACGTTCCACAGCCAATTTCATGTAATAATCTCCAATATTGATGAACCAACACAAGCAAACACAACAAAAGACACAGATATATGCATGTATCTTTGTATGTACAATCAAATTTGTGCATGCATGCAGGCCTTACCAGGAGGAAAGAGAAGGTTGGAAGAAAACACAATAAGAGCAGGTAGTGCCGATTCTGTGATTGGGGGCCCGAGACGAATTTCATAAATTAGCCCCCCCCCCCCCCCCAATTTTTTAACCACACATTCTCCATCAATTTACTATTCCAAAATACATTATACACTAAAAATTGGCCTAAAAAGAGCTCATACTAAAAATTATTATTATAATCAAATAACATTGCAAACAATGTTCCAAACGATCAATTAAATACTATTCGCCTTGCGGTTTTAGAGGCAAAAATATTAATTAAATTTGAATAATCCAATTGTTCAACTATTTCTTTCTCAATTGATAACATAATCAATCCATTCGATCTTTCTTGTGACACAGTTGATCGGAGATAAGTCTTGATCAACTTCAATTTGGAGAAACTTCATTCTGCAGATGCAAGTGTAACCGATATGGTTAGCAAAATTTTGTAAACAATATAAGCATTTGGGAAATAACTATTCAATATCTTCAAATATTGTAGTACTTCANTGATCGGAGATAAGTCTTGATCAATTTCAATTTGGAGAAACTTCATTTTGCAGATGCAAGTGTAACCGATATGGTTAGCAAAATTTTGTAAACAATATAAGCATTTGGGAAATAACTATTCAATATCTTCAAATATTGTAGTACTTCAATTGCTCTGATTGCTTCACTTGGTATATAACACTTCAAGACCAGTAACTCTGAATATAAATCATCTCCATTAATATACGAACGTCCATTATGTTCCAAATATTTCTCAAGATTCATACAAGATTTCAACAAATTGGGAAAAGTTGCACGCCTTAACCTCTCCACATAAAATAAAAATTCGAATGTCTCTTCATATTGTTTAAATTGTTCAAATCAAGTCTTTAAAGAAAATAGAGCTTGATCAATTATAAAAAGAAGAGTAAAACAATGTGTAGATTCGTTGGATCACTCCAAAAAAGGATACAACTCCTCGAAATGCCAAGGTATTTTTGGCGAGTCTTTTCACAATAGCGATTATCCTTGTTAACACCTGTTTTCCAATTCAATCTAACTAGTCATGCAACGTAAATGCTCCTCACTTCCTTCATGACTTTTAATTGACCGATGCAAATTATGCCAATCTTTGTATCTATCATTACCAGTTGGCCAATTTTAGTTAAAAATTTTTGGAGTTTTAAACAACTTGCAGGAAAAGCAAAATATCAAGTCCATAGATACTAAATATAATAGCCATACTCTATCATTTGTGTACCCATTTGGTAGTAATCGCTTATATAGTGAAGAATCAAAATGTATTTGGAAAAAAGATGTCATCAACTCTTTTTGGACCCATTTCAACCAAAAAATCCCTATTTTTATCAATATTTTTCCAATTCACAGGATCCTCCAAATTCAAAGAAAAGATACTCCCTTGATTTAAATTTTTACGTTGAACATCATCTTCTTCCTTCTCATCCATCTCATTTACACTAACAGGTTGAATCAATTCTTCATTCTTAGTAAATTCATGCACATTGTTTCTATTGAAGTACTTGTCAATATCTCTTGCTTGACTTTGAATTTATGTAAACTCATTTCGTTTCTTTTTCATTTTTTGAGCTCCAGACTTATATTTAGGAAACACCATAGTATATGACTACGTAAACCTGTGCAATTGATCCTACGATTAAATCTAACAAAAGTCAACATAACCTCACAAGAGTGCAATGCTACAATGCAATCATATAAGCCGACAAAGCTTCAAACATTTCCTATATGTTTATAAATAAGCAAGGGCAAGCCATTGCTCACCTGAGAAATAGGAGCAAAAATTATGAAATGACACAATGCGGCACTTTAAGAATTCCACCGTCACAACTCATAATCCTGAAATCAAAATTTAAGAGTAACCATAACAACGAATTAATTATTGAAGATAAATTTAAATTATATGTGGAGAAATTTAATAGCAACCATTAGATAAATCCCTAAATTGTCTCAGCATTTCCCTCCCACTCCATTCTTCTCTGCATTTGCATGAAGCAAAATCTAATTTTCGACCAGGAGAAGGACTCTTGGCTAAATCCATTCTAGAAGTGGACAGACATGAATAAATGGGAGCTCAAAATCTTTCGATCTCTATACATCGTTCTAGAAGACTTACGCGGCTAAAGTTCTACATTTCTTGTACTAATCCATGCACTGATATCTCATTAAGATATTACAAAAGCATTGGAGAAGGACCAATAGAGTTATTTTCCCAGATAATTGCTTATAATTAACCTTTTTTTTCTTCTTTGTGTATATTTAAGTTTGTACCATGTTTTCAATTTGGCACGTGTAAATTATGTCTAACACCTTTAAATTGCACCACTATAATATCTAAAATTCCTAAAATTCTTACAATTGACATGTGCATCAGTAAACCTCCAATGAGTTAGATTTGTTTGTGTCTTTCTACTAATCTTAATCTCAAAGTAAAGAATTATTAATATATAATAGATCGATGTTCGAGTTTTATGTCGATTCTCCAACAACAAATTATCAAAAACCAATCTTTGCTATGAGTTACAGTTGAATGCATGAGGAAAAGTGGAAAACAAATACTACCCAGTACGGCAGTACCCAGAAACTCCATCTTATCACCAGTAATAAAGACAAATTTCAATAAAATAGCTGCATTCAATCCACTTAATCTGAGAAATTGTTCGATGCAAAAAAGAGAAGGAATACATAGAAATCAGATTCTATACCGATAGGCAGGCAGTGGCGTGGCACGATGGCGGCGGACGGCTGAGAGATAATCGAGAAGACAGAAGACGGCGTCGTCAAGCCGTCAAGGGTGGGTTTCGCCTTTCTGGTCCTCCTTCTTGCACGCACTGGCACAGAGGAAGACTGGTAGGAATGAGGTATTAAAAAGAAAAAAAAAAAAAAATCTGAGGCCCTTTAGTTATGGGATGCCTCACTTGCCTCTGCCCAAAACCGGCTCTCTGCAGGGTACTTGTGTTGGGATCGGATCTGGTAATCTCTGAGTTGCTCTACGAGTTATGTTCTTCTCTCAAACCAGTTTGCAATCCTGTCGGACCTTGGTACTGAATTGAATTAATTCCAACAGAATTTGTGGGGGCAATTGCAAATTGAACTGAGCTTAAAGTGGAATAAAAATTCGAATTCCAGCTTCAATTTGGCGGTTTATATCGAATCGAATTATGACAATGGATTGCCTAAACTGTTGAAATCTCTACTGCGATGAAGTTGAAGCAAAGTCAAGTAAACATTTTTTTTTTTAAGGAGAGTATGCTTTTTTTTTTTCTAAAAATGTAATGTTGAATTTGTGGTTGAAAAAAAAAAAAAAATTTATTGATAGGATAAAAATATTATTTTATTAAAAAATATGTAGTTGTGTGAAACTGAAAAGAAAAAATCTACCACCTTCCAAATGGGAATAGAAAGGAGGAGAGGAAGAGGATTTCTATGTGGCCCAATTTCTTTAGGGTGTACGCATTGCTAAATTTATTGGTCAAGAAAGATTTTAGAACCTAACCTATTAATACGATTCTGTTTAAGTAACTTCAAAATTTAGAAAGCGATTCTTGAAGGGTTAATGGTGACATACATGCACATGCACCATTTATTGACATACGTAATAGAGTTTCTACGACATGGGGCCAGCTATTAATGAATGCCAACCTTGTGGTCCGGAAGAAATGAGTTTTGATACGTGTACAAAAAAAAGTGCTGCCAGAATTTTTACAGATAACACTCGACAGTTTTCTATTGAAAAATGGCAAAAAAGAAAAGAAATGGACCAATAAGATGTTGCCACAACAGTATTTGTAGCAATTCTGGCAGCAATTCCCCAGTAAATTGGGGGAGAGGATGCTTTGCCTATGAGATTCCTTGAAAGAATGAGATTCCATCTAATTTTTCAGTATCAATTTTAGGGATTGCACTAACTATAAGTTATAAATGGGAGCAGCAGCACCAACTTCACTTATCTGCAAAGGAGAACATAATAATAATAATAATAATTCCTTGTGCCCAAAATGAAATTTTTTTGATATATTTGCATCAAAATAATTAAAAAAATTCACCTTAGGATGGCTTAAGGGAGCAAAACCTGACAAATTATATTCTTGCAACTCTGGTGCTAATTCTTCAGAAGAGATCATATGAAATAATGAAGCACAACTATCAGGAATCTTGTCAACTGGTCCTAACAATATCGAATAACTATTATACCTTCTCTGCTTGAAGCTAAAAAAATAACCTTCCCCTTTCACCATTATTATGTCGGTCTCGAATTATTACGTCAAAGAGCAAGATGACGTCTGGTGTGAGGCTTTCTACAAAACTCGTGTCTTTTAAAAAATCCAGAATTGGGAGAAGGATGAAAAAAAATGAGGATCAATATTTGGATGATGAGTAGGTCTCAATATTTTATTTTATTTCATTTTTAGTTTTTATTGGATTAGAAGTATACTTGTAAATTTCTTGTGGTGTATTTATTAAAAATATATTTTTATTGTGGTGTGGTTATAATGTGATGTAGTGAATAAATTTTGTGGTGGTAATATAATTGCCCTTTTACTAGTTTGGTACTTTTGGGTATTTAGTTTTTTAGGTCATATTTTTATTAGACTAAATATATTTACACCACGATTTTTTATAACTAGGCTATATTTGAATACATTTAATTTGTTTAGAGCTTAACTTACTTATAATGTCACGGATATTATTGAAAAATAGTATTATTCACATTGGAAAGAGAACAAAGAGGCCAAATTTCAAGTCCAAATTCCTTTTGACTGCTACAAATTTGGCTCGTGGATCGTGTCTGGATAGACACTGGACAAGAAGAAAAGTACTAGGCATAGTAGCAGACCGTGTACGCTAAAAACCCAAATGTACAGTATTAAACTAACTGTTGAATCGTGCATCAGCCTATAGCAATTGTCAATGTCGACGAGCTAGTCTCCTATATAAAGTTCCATTTCTATGAATATTTGCAATCAAAGCCTGCCAGAAGTTAAGAAATTACCATCAGCGGGCTATGGCTTCTCATCAACTAGCATTTCCACTCGCATTATTCTCTTTGTGCCTAATGCTTTTGTGTTCTAACGCCGGAAAAATCGCAATATATTGGGGCCAAAACGGAAATGAAGGCACATTAGCAGAAACTTGTGCTACAAAAGACTATGATTTTGTAAACATGGCATTTCTTCCAACATTTGGCAATGGCCAGACTCCCGTGATCAATCTTGCTGGACACTGTGACCCTTACACAAATGGTTGTACTAATTTAAGTTCCGACATTAAATCCTGTCAAGCCAAAGGGATTAAGGTCATGCTTTCAATAGGTGGAGGGGCAGGGAGTTATTACCTTACTTCGTCCGAGGATGCCCGACAGGTGGCAACCTATTTGTGGAACAATTTCTTGGGTGGAAAGTCATCTTCTCGTCCTCTTGGGGACGCTGTCTTGGATGGAATTGATTTTGACATCGAAGGAGGGACGAATCAACATTGGGACGATTTAGCGCGATATCTTTCTGCATATAGCAAGAAGGGCAAGAAAGTGTACTTAACAGCAGCACCTCAGTGTCCCTTCCCTGATGCATGGATTGGAAATGCCCTTAATACGGGACTTTTCGACATTGTTTGGGTACAATTTTATAACAATCCTCCTTGTCAATACTCTTCTGGGATGAACAATCTCGAGGAAGCATGGAAACAATGGAATTCAATTCCAGCCAGTAAGATTTTCCTGGGATTACCTGCTTCTCCTGAGGCTGCAGGCAGTGGATTTGTGCCTGCAAGTGATCTTACTTCACAAGTGCTTCCAGCCATTAAGGGTTCTGCTAAGTATGGAGGTGTAATGCTTTGGTCTAAATACTATGATGATCAATCTGGATATAGTGCTTCTATTCGGAATGCTGTTTGATGAAATTAATTATGTAACGTCTGTGACAGAAAGTTTATATCCATGTAATTATATATATATGAACAAATACTATAATTAATGTAATCTGTTTCGTGAATCTTGACTTTGTTGAAGTTCTACTTGTTAAGGAAAACGTCAAAGCCCCAATTTTACTTTTGTACTTCTTCCTTTCATTAGAAGACAAGTGCATAGGATCACGGTTGTAAAGTTAGTATAGGGATACAACTGCAAAACCCCTGTTCGAGAAAGATTATTAGTAACATTTTTAGGTGGAATGGTGGCTGAAATGACAAAATGTCTTTATAATAATCAGAATTAGTTTGAACGTGTGATTGAAATTAAAGTTTGATTTTGATTAAATTCCTGAAAATATTTCCCAAACAGAGGCAAAGTTGTTACCTTTGCCATAGCTAATCGAGCTGCTGCTTATGCTTCTCCCCAAAATCTTCTCATAACCAAATTCCCAACTTTCCAAACTTGACACCGGAGCCATTGCCACCGTCACTAGTTCTCTACTAGTAGTTAATGAAAGTCCACTTGCAGAAATGAGCTCAACTACAGTTCTGAGCTCAAACTTTATCAAACCAACACGCCTAAGATATAGGGGGAATGTGACCCCACGGACATAAAGAGGAATCCCTTTTCCCAAGACCCAGGGTTGGAAAATGGTCTGGAAGACATGGAGGGAAGGGGGGGGGGGGTGTGTATCCTCTCCGAGGGAGGTCTCTTTCCATAAGAAATAGGTTCCCACTAACTAGGCCCAAGTATTGGGAAAAAGCTGGGTGGGAGCCGCCCCGTACAACCTCAAAACGGCTCTAAAGAAAGGATGAAGAGGCTGAAGAAGTCCCGCCTTAAGAAGCAACTCGCCGACGACAATGCGCTCCTGCCTCGAAAAGTTGGCACGCTCGCCAAGAGAGGGGGATATAAGTTCAATGTCATGTGGTATACGCTATTTTCCCTTAAATTTGCTAAGTGGGATGCGTTTACAATTGAAGAAATTTTGGCTGCCCCTAAGCCACCCTATCATTTTTCCTACCCTCCCCCAAAGGCAAAGCACTATGTCCGGCCCTAATAGTACGAACCAAGTCTGCCATGTTTGTTATTGACACCCCCACCTCAACAACCATTTGACTGAGATATACATCCCCCAGTAGAATGTGATGATGTCATCAAGTTTTTGAGTTTAAAGTGTTAAAATACTTACAAAATGCCCAAAGAATAGTGAAGAAAAGTCAAGTTTTTGAGTTCAAAGTGTTAAAATACTTACAAAATGCCCAAAGAACGGTGAAGAAAAGTCATTGGAAATTATGAATGCAAAGGGGAAGGAGAAGAAAATAGATTGAGAGATTTGGAGAATAAGATTGTTGATTTCGTAAATGGAAAAGTGATTTTTTTCCCTAAACTATCGCCTCTTAATCTCAGTTGTTAGATGTCAATTCG
This sequence comes from Fraxinus anomala, assembly GCA_903798345.1. Taxonomy (NCBI): domain Eukaryota; kingdom Viridiplantae; phylum Streptophyta; class Magnoliopsida; order Lamiales; family Oleaceae; genus Fraxinus; species Fraxinus anomala. The sequence continues at coordinate 19,153 of CAIGRN010038914.1, forward strand.
GGTCATCTAACCGTTCATATGAGATTTAAATATAAGCCACTCAATATATTGGACGCTTCGTTTTCTACTGTTTAGATCAACATGTCTGCATCACGCGCTCTGATGCGTCTAAATTTCGTAGGATGCGCATATGACAGCCATCATTGCGCATTAAATACGGTGGCGGTTGCGTGTATGGGAAGACAAATTGCTTTAGCTATCTTTTCTTAAAAATGTACGAAAAAACAATTTTTTTGGTACAATAATTGAGGACGCCTCGTATTTCCAACGTTTCAAAAAACTTGGTTTTCCATAATTAATGAGTCACAGCCTCGTAGCAGAGACACTTCACCTCAACCTTTTCGTTTAAGGCTTCAGAAATACAACCAACTTCGAAGACGATAGCCTCGGACAAATTTGTCCTGCGACACTCCTCCAATTTATTCTAGAATTTCATAGGTCACCAAGTACACAGTTTCGAATTATATTGATAGGTAATTCATGCCGATCAGCTACTTTCAAATTCTATCTATAATATAAATATTTATTCTTAGATTTGAGGGGACTATTGTGGTGTATAAAAATCACCCATAACAAAAATTTTCATACAATTTCATGCATTGCATAAATAATCATACCTAAATTTAGAGGATTATTGTTACACCTTGCCACTGAGGCTACAGTCAAAGTACCACGTTGTAGTCCATGTGAAAAAGGAAAGTTAGCAGAAACCCAATTGGTCAAAAGTAAAGTAGTCAAACAAAGGCTGAAGCTTATGTGCCGAAGTGCTGCTTAAATGGCTGAAGCCTAAACCGAAACTCTGCGTAAGAAATCAAAAAAGAACCGAAGTTCTTCACACAGAAAACAACCAATATAAAGCTTCCTCCTTTCGAAGCCCTCAGTTCATCCAAGCTGAAGCTGTCTCTTGCAAGATTTCTTAATAATCTTTAAAAATGATTGATATAACGGTTGTAATAAATAATGTCAGTTGTGTCAGTCTAATATATAGGACGACTGACCCGTTGTCAATGTATTTATTGTATGATAGACTTAGTGATATGAGACTTCAGTCAAGAAGATGAGGACGTGTGGTTTTAATCCAACGGACACCACATCGGTAAGAATACTATAAATAGGTGGTCTTTGTAAATTCTAAGGGTTGTCTTGGAACATTAATTCTAATATACAAGAAAACACTCAAGACAAATACTCTCAAGAAACATTCTTGTTTGTTCTATATTTATTAGTTTGATCTTAAGTTATTTATACTTTGTCGGTGATTGTTTGTTAGCGCAATCATCTTAGTCATTATCATCGATACTCGAACGCTTTTGTCTCGCACCTTAAAGCATCTTCCCCGATCAAAGCACTCCCCTTCTCCGTCCGGTTCTCCGATCAAAATGTGCCAAAACTTGCTTGAATTGACTTGAGTGAGTCTGTCATCTGTTGTCTACGTTTACGTCGCATTTTTCGAGGTCAACATATTCTACTACTTGTTTAGCATACACTTCAGGGTTTAAACACCAATTTAAATGTGCAGATGTCTTCCTAGAAATTTAGTTTCGAATTGTTGTTCTGATGAGTGCAGATATGACTGGTGTGCTACGAAAAATCAAGCTCTTTATTTCTTATTTATTAAAACTGACAATCATATACGAGGTTTTTATTATACTTTGTTCGGTTCCAATATTATTACTTTCTATAATCTCTCAAAACAAATAATTAGGTTGGTTTATATAATTTTACTATAAGAAAAAACATTACCTTTCCTACTACTTGCACTTTTAAAATTTTTTCTAAAACATAAAATAAAAAGACTATATCGAACTAGAACTTTCAGTTCAATTCTATCAACCCACATAAAACTAATTCATATAAAAATTTGATTAGTATTAAGTTCAGTCCGATCGAGTTCTAAGTCCACTCTTAATTATATGCCTAATTATGTTTACACTTGCTGATGGTTTATGTGAGTTAATAGGTCATTTTGACGTAGAACGAAAGTAAAAGATTTATCAGCGTAAATCTTGAAATTAAGAAAATTAGAATTCACTAAGAACGAAACTTGTATATCAAATTATATGCGTCGAAAAACGTTCAAAAGCCCTTTAAATAGGCGTTGCAAAATACGGAAATTAATTATTCGGAGGCTTAAACGAAGGAATTTGGCTAAAATCCCGAGATCTCGGGCTAAGTCCCGAGTCCAATTTTTCGGCCCGTTTCCAATCAACCTGCCAAATTTCAGCCCATTCCTACACCGTCGCGACAAATGACAAAATTGCCCTTGGCGCGGCCTTTCTTAGTCAATTTTCTGTCCAACACTTCTTCAAACTCCAAAGCTAGTTGTCCTACATTACATTTTCTGATGATTTCCATTCTGAAATGATTAATTTTTTGTGTATATGTTCAAAAAAAGACTAATACTACCATGAAAATATTAAGGTAACAATTTTAAAGCCATTTTCTATTTTTCTACAGACAATGAGTGCACCGTGAGACACTCCACTCCACTCCACTCCACTCCACTCCAGCTGTTTTCCTTTTCCTTTTTCATTTCACTATTTTTTTATTTTTTAAATTCATATCAACGTCTATACTTTCTCGATTTTTCTCAAGTCCGATTTTTCTCAAGTCATAAAACCCGAAGAGGTTGAAGCGTTATCTCATTTTTAATTCTATTGTTAATATGAATTCCTTAGATAATAGTTTAAATTATCTCTTGAAAATATTAACAATTTGCAAATTTAACCACTGTAAATTAATGGTTATTCCACGCTCGAGCCATGACTTTGTCCGTGTCAACAAACAAATCAGAATACCATCTTTAGCTCGGAACTCGTTCAACTCTAGAGAAGTAAGAATTCAGTCTCGCTTTTTTTCAACAGTAGATGCAATCACAAGTCGATAACTTTTTAGCTAGCAATGTACGAAACTTGATGTGCGTAATAAATGTGGTTATGACCAACTTATATGGTATGTGTGATAATATTTAGATAAAATTCCTTATGGATTTAATATGCTCGAAGAATATAATTCAAGTTTTCGGAAGACTTCTTCTATTAAAAGTATGTACAAGAATGACTATATATGTCCATTTCTTTATGTAGAAATCAACATCTGAATATGCCATTATTGTTGTATAAGTTGATGATCTAAATATTGTTGGAATTCTTGGATAGATTTTAAAGATAACTGATTATAGAAGAAATTTATGAAGAAAGATCTTAGAAAAATGAAATTTTATCTCGACATGCAGATCAATCATTTAACCAATTAAATTTCTATTTATTAGTCAAAATCTTGAAAGAATTCACATGGAAAAATTACATATCCATTTAATACTTGATTATTATTAATTCACTTGAACTGAAAAAAATGATCATTTTTTTAATCCTTGAGATAATAATAAATTGATCCTAAAGTAACATATGTTAGTGCAATAGATGCCTATTGTTTATTGTTGATAGTTCATAATTTGAGACTAGTTGGTTATGATCATCAATCAATTTATCTATTTACATGGAGTTATCATGACGATTTATGTGGCCGACATGTTCCCAAAGCATCATCTACTAGAGAAGTTGATAAATAAGATCTCGAGTGATATTATCAGGAGGATGAATAAATATGTGGCCGACATGTACTATTTGTCTCGTTAGATTTTTCTGACAAGGTTTTTAATAATGCAAATTTCGCAACATGTTGAAAAGATTAATGTACAATTTTTCTTCACTTGAGTTTGTCTAGTAAGCTTTTATTGAAGCATATTCTTTACGTAGAGTCTTATAAATATTATAATTATGAAAGTTCATAATCTACATGGTATTTATCCACAACATAACTCAATAAATTTATTATCGTATGTTACAAATTGTCAAAACTCCAAAAATTGCAACAACAATATCTGTTTTTTGGGGAACCATGAAGTTGAGTAAGTCAAAAATGGATTCCTAGAAAATAGAGTTTATGTAGGCGTTAATACCTTGGGAGAAAAGAACAAATTATTCTGGCAGTTTGAGTTCGTCTTTTTAAATATTTGGTCTGCATTTTTAAAACTAAAATAATCGAAAGCTAACTTTTAACTCAACATCGATCTCATTGATGTATATGTAATAGTTTGAATACATGAGTGATCGATGAATAATTTTTTATTTGTTCAGTAAATAATTGGTAATCCATGTACAAGTTTAATGAGTATTTAATTAACTTGACAATCTAACATCATTCATATACCTTGTCTAATTTCCGTCGTATACGTCGCAATTTTCGTCAAATGAGAGTAATGAATTTTACTCCAACGATGGATGAGTAATCGTTTGAATAAATAAGTAATAAATTTTTTTTTATTCAGTGTCCAAGTAATATAAGAAAGTAATAAGTAAGTTTAACGATCATACATTTTAACTCATATTTGGTCCCAATCTTTTATAATTTATATTTTTTCTAAAGTTCATTTTCAATCCTAAATTCTATGAGATTCATAATATTTATCAATTTTACAATTATATATTTCATAATTTTTTTTATCAATATTTTTTTTTTTTTAATTGTTAGCCAATTCAAAACATAATGAACTCAATGATTTATTTTGAAATGTCTTTTCAACTGTAACTAAGCCCGAAATGATACTATAAACTGGATTTTTATGCAGCGTTGCTGGTATCTATCCTGATTACAGTTATAGCCCGACATTACGTTCAGCGTCTTCTTCGATGTTTAATCCTTGTAGACATCGTTGTCTTAAATATTCCCATACCTATTCCTCGTTAAAATTCCCATTGTTCTTACCATCAGCCGTTTACTTCTCGATGGAATTTGGAATCTTTGTTCAGCCGATTCTTAATCCTCTTTTTTCTTTGTTTTTCACACCCGCCCCATTTCACTTTCACTTTCACTTTCATATTTTCCAACCAAACCACTAGGTGGCATTGGGCTGACAACAGAGCATTTTCCGAGCCTTAAAAGCAGTTATGCTTTGAAAATTTTGAATATACCCTACAGGTGTTCGACAAAATTCCTGGTGTTTGGTGAAAGATGGAGGGTTCATTAAGGTACAATAGGAGAAGAAGTGGATATGAGCCTTCGGATACTGAGACTGATGGGCCAAACAGTCCCAGGCGTGAGTGGGACACAAATGTAGAATTCGAAAATATAGGCTATGATCAAGGTAGGAGCACGAGCCCTTTGAGAACTCTTAAAATGGAGGCTCCTCCTCGAAGAAGGCATAGCAAGTCCCCGTATAAACCACATAGAGAAGATGGTAATGCTCTTTCGGCCTTACATAATTCTGATTTACGCAGAAATATTAGCCCACTTCCACGTAGAACGCATTCTGTCGGTGGAAATATTAGTCCATTTTCAAAATCTGAACGCAGGAAGAATCCTGATGATAGGGGAAATGTTAGTCCATTTACAAAATATGAAGGCAGAACCAATCCTGATGGTAGAGGAAATCTTAGTCCATTTTCAAAATCTGAACGCAATCCCGATAATAGAGGAAATGTTGGCCCATTTTTTATATCTGAATGCAGGAGACATGTTTCTTCATACAAACGTGGAGAAGAGGAAGGCGATTTGCATGATGATGAGACTGTCACCCCTAATGGAAAGCAAAGTCTTGAGCTGGTTAATCATGATGTGAGGGTGATTGAGAAATCCAATCATAGTAGGAGAGCAGTTTCTGCTCCTAGATCAAATTTGAGAGAGAAGGACCTAAGGATCAAGTATGAATATGATGAACGAAGAAAAGGGGATAGGACTGCCTCCCATTTGCCTCAGAAGGAGATAGACGCTTCTCATAAATATAGTCCTTCAGTTGGTGAAATTAATGAAATTGTTGCAAATGCCAAAATTTCAAAATGGTTGGATAACCGTGATCCCGCTCCCAATTTTGAGAGCACAGATTCGATCTCTCCTGGAGACATTTTCTTTTCACGGGAATATACTGCCATTCCTAATGTTGTCTTTCCGAGAAACGGTGGTGTTGATCAAAGAGGATTTCAACCAAAGCCTCAAGTTCTTGTTGATAGAACTGCCGGTACTCATCTAGGCAACAAGGCGAATTTCAATCTCAACCACAATTCTCTCTTGGCATCACAAATGACTACAAACTCTAGCGCTACTGTAAGTAGGCAGACCAGTTATATTAGCGACTCTAGTGGCAGGACGAGTGCAAGTACAAAAAAATTCATAGCGAACAGGCGAAAGAGCCAAACGGAAGCATGGTTTTCTTGTCTCAAGAAAGGATCTTGCCAGACCCGCAATAAATCTCCAGAAAAAGACAGGCCTTTTGATGAGACTTCATTTATTGAGAAGGCAATTGTGATTGAGAACCTGAGACCATTTTGGGCTGATAAACATCAGCCTGCTTCATTGAATGGATTCACTTGCCACAAGAAAGAAGCTCTGCTTCTTCAGCAACTTGTAAGTGCCCTTTAAGTTCAGAATTAGATTCTGGCCTTATCTATAACAGACTAAGTAAATTATCGTGTAATTGCAGAGAAAATAATAAATTTTTGGGTAACTTATATGTTGAATTCTAGAATTCACCTCTGGTAATATTGAGAGCACTGAAATCATGGCTTTTTTTACCCTTCCTTTATTTTTTAGTTGTACATTTTTTATAATTTTTTTTTTTTTTTGTTCTTAGGTGTGCAATGAAATCTTTCCACGCATCCTGCTGAAGGGACCTCCTGGTGCTGGTAAAAAGGCACTTACTATGGCTCTTCTTCATGAAATATATGGAGACCATGTTTGGAATGTATGTTTTTTTTTTTTTTATTCCCATATACATAAAATATAGTTTTTTTGAATGAAGCTTTACATTAAATTCTTTCTTTCAATTTGCAGATATCTCATGATTTAAGATACTTCCATATCCTGGTATGTTTGACTTTTGACATTATGTTCTCATACTTCTATGCCTACCAATCATCTACAAGAAATATATATCGAAATACTTCAAGAGACATGCTCAATTTTATTCTATAGTTTTCTCTTTCATAATTCTGAGTTGATAAAAATTTCCAAATTGCTGCCAACAATCTAAAGGCTTACATCTATTTAAAGAGTTCATACGTAAATCAATTTGACTAGCACTTTTGAGCTGAATTCATTTTATATCATGATTGAAACTAGATAGATCTACTTATGCTTGTCACTTCTTCAACACGAAAACTCTTGGGACCATATTCTACAACTCAAATACTTTGTCTTTTACTCTACATCTACAACTCAAATACTTTGTCTTTTACTCTACATATTTTTTTCATATCCTCTTTTCTATCTCCAACCTTGAAGCTTCATATTGATTTCCATGATTATCTTGTCATGTAATTTCCCAGTGATTCATGAAGTTGAAAGACATTTGCATTCTTATTAAAGTTGTGGAGGGATTATCTTGTAATCATATTCTTGAAGTTACCCATGTTTGGATGGAATAATATGGTTTAATGTTGAGGAGACCAGGAACCTGTTGAGAGAAATAGATAGATCTATGGGAAATATCTATAGAAGTATATTTTATCGGTGTGTTAGGTATGAGTGTGGGAATCTTAGTAGATATTATTTAATTTACTTTCGAAATTAGATACTTATTTTCGGAAACATAATTAGAATTTTTGGCATGGAATGTGATATTAGCATTGCACAAGAAGAGTTAAATTGTTGGTACAATTGTAAGGAAATATGAACCAAAATAGAGAGACTAGCACTGATATTAGCATTGCACAAGAAGATTTAAATTGTTGGCACAATTGTAAGGAAATATGAAC
>CAIGRN010038917.1:0-25415 GCA_903798345.1 Fraxinus anomala
TGTTAAAGAGATATGAGAAGTTTTTGGGGGCATAAATTAGGCATTTAGATTCAATTTGGACTGAGATTTAGTGCCTGGTCACAATTGGAAACGTTACCACCGTCACTTGCCTAGAGCCCACCTAACATTTGAACGTCGCGCCGCTTACCTGGTGCAAGGCTACCATTTGAACGCCGTATATATCTAGGAAAATTTTGTTTCCTTTTTTGGCGTTATTTTTGATCCTCTTTCCAACCATAACATATTCTTTTGGGTCTTATATATAGTCCACGTGATTCATGGCTTTCATATGACTTTTGATAAGTTAAAATTAGTTAGAAACACAATATTTAATATTCTTCTTTCTCCATAGTAATAAATTCTTTATTCTTCTATCAACTGTTCTTGTGTTGTGATTGCTATTTCATATTATGTCATATAATCTCTTTTTTTTTTATTCTTAACAAGTGGTATCGGAGCCAAGTTCATTTTTTTTCATGATTTTTGATTTCTTTTTGGGATGACAACCTTGAAGTATGATATTCTGTTTTTGGATTGCAATACAAGATTCTCGTTGTGGTAGGTGAAGATGCGAACATTGCTTGCTCAGATGAATTTTGACGATGCTTTGTTGGGATTTGACAAGATGCCCACAAGTTGGTCGTTGGAAGAGAAACAACGTAAGGATCGAAATGCCCTTTTTCAAATTCATCTTCATCTTTCGAATAACATTCTTCATGACGTTTTGAAGGAGAAAACCTTAGCTACGTTATGGATGAAGTTGGATCAATTGTGCATGACTAAAAGTTTAACTAGCAAATTACACCTAAAGCAACGTTTGTATTCTTATCGTATCACAGAATGTACTCTCTAGAAAATCATATTGCTGTCTTTAAAGAAATTGTCACTGATTTGAAAATCTTGGAAGTTAAGTATGATAAAGAGAATTTTGGTTTGATTTTATTGTGTTCATTGCCTACTTCATATCTATCGTTTAGAGATACGATATGATATAGTTGTGATACTCTGACCATTGAGGAAGTTTATGATGCTTTATTTTTAAAGGAGAAGATTGAGTATCTTGTTGTATTTGAGGTTCAAGGAGAGTGTCTTGTTGTTCACGGTGATTATGAGAGAGGATATTTGAAATCTAACTCCAATAATAAAGTTTTTAACTATTGCAAGAATAAGTGTCACGTAAAGAAGGATTGTTACAAGTTGTAGAATAGAGAAAATTGGCTGCAAATAAGAAGGGAAAGCAACCCAAAACTTCAGGTAAAGCCGATTTGTAGAGAATTGTTTCAGTTGTTATGAATTGATTGCAAGATAACGACAATAATGAAATAAACAAAAACAAAACAAAAACACCAATATTTATGTAGAAACCTAAGATGGGAAAAAATCACAGGTAGATGAGGAAAAATTTACTATAATCAATAATAAATGTATTTACAACAACATCTCAATACTCTCAATTAAGATCTAAAGCTCTCAATATGTTGTATGAATGTTATGACCTCAATACAGGTCGTGAAAAATATATATAAACCTTCAAAACTAAGTTGTAGATGAATAGGAGTAGAGAAAATAAGTCAAAGCACGAAACAACCCTATACCAATAAATACGCCGCTTGAGCGCCAACCCAACAGCTAGTGGGTGACGCACGCTGCTTGAGCGGCATCTTCGTGGCAATCAAATGGTAATGCAGGCGGTGCACGTATGGCGCTGGGGCACTGACTTTGGAACAAAATTGTATCCAATGCTTTCGACGGCGTCTTGGTGTCACCATCATGGCGTTGGGGTGCCCAACTATGCTTCAAGAGTCCCAAATTCATCCAATGACTTATCCAAACTCCTTTTTCCAACCGAAACTCCAATCCCAATATAATTTCGATAATTTCAAGGCCAATTCAACTAAAGCTCCAATTACGAAATAGAATTTGGGCCACATTACAACACGAATTATTGAGAACTTTTGATTATTTTTTACGACGATTACAAACCTGACGATGATTGAATTTTTAATACAGCTTGCACTTTTTATATGTGTCCCAATCGGGATTTGTTTTCAATATATGAAGAAGTTTTGAAGGTGTTGTAGTTATGGGCAACAACGTACCCTGTAAGGTAGGTTGTATTGGAAGGTTCAGACTTAAGATGTTAGATAGGACAGTCAAAATACTTGATGCGGTGAAATACTATCCAGATTTGAAGATAAATTATATCTCCTTAATTACTCTTGATTCAAAAGAGTATAAGTTTATTGGTGAAGGTGGAGTTTTGAAAGTTTGTAGAGGTGCTCTTGTGTTGGAAGGATAGCGAATGTCCCAATTGTATGTTTTGCAAGGTTATGTAGAATCTTTGAAGATCAATTAGCAGAGGTTCAGTACTTTTGGTAGATATTCAGTTTGGTATAGTACTGTTGGAGTTTGATTTGGGGTCCATGTTGAATAATACATCTAAGTTGAGTTTAGAGGTTATGGATAATGTCAATTTATCACTACCATCATCGGTGCCATCGTATTTAATTACTAGAGACAGACCAGAAAAAATATTAGGCCTCCATAGAGGTACATGGAAGCTGATTTAGTGGCGTATGCTTTAAGTGTGGTTGAAGGTATTGAGTCTAACAAGGAACCTTCGACAGGAGCATTTGGTTGTGTTGATTTTATTTCATGGCTGTTTTGGCCCTATTTGACAACTTTTGAATTATTTATCATTTTGTTGTTTGTGGTGATAATCAGAGCAAATTTTGGTATCCGAAGTAATTCTGCTAAGCATTGCTTGTATTCTATTGATTAAATTTGTCCTAGTTGGACTTTGTGAGATGAGAATTTTTGTTGTATAGTGTTTGGGAGTGAAGAGTCATTGGTTTGTTCCCTGCAGTGGAAGTTGTCTTCAAATGGAGAATTTTTAAAGTTTGGTCATTACAGTGGCATTTTGTATTACGGTCGAGATTTGTTATTTCTGACTCAAATTTTGTTGGATGTTCGTGGAGTGTTTGAAAGAGGTGTTAAAAGTTTTTGTTTTTTGCAATTGGGCTTTGGAATCAATTTGGATCGAAATTTAGTGCATGTGCACCATTTGAAGTGTTACCGTCGTCGCTCACCTACCGCCCACCTAATGCTCGAGCGGCGTATATATTCGGGAAAATTTTGTTCCCTTTTGATACAATTTTTAATACTCTTTCCAACTATAACATATTATTTTGAGTCTTGTATATTGTCCACATGATTCTAGCTTTCATATGACTTTTGATGAGTTAGAATTAAGTTAAAAACACAATATTTTGTATTCTTTTTCCATATTAGTAAATTTTTTCATTCATCTGTCAATTGTTCTTGTTTTGTAATTGCTACTTCATATTGTTGCATATAATCTCGTTTCTTCTATTCCTAACAAGTAGTATCAACTTACATAATTGTTGTTCGGATTCTATGGTTAATATTTTTGCATTTAATCAATGATGGAATTTATCTGTTAACACTTCATACAAAATCATATAATGAAAATAAGAACTTCTCCTCTCGGTGTCATCATATTAATGAAAAATGTACTTCCCCCGTCCCATAAAGATAGACTTACTTTCATTTTTTGTTTGTTCCAAATTATATGCTATTTTCCTTATAAAATAAAATTAATGTCTTAATTAAATAATATATTCCTATTTAATACCTTGTTATCAACAAATATAAAATACCATTATATAATGTATGAGTATATTAGGATAAATGTGTATAAAATTTATAATTTCAACATATATTAATTAAGTTTTCTTAATCTGTGTGAAAATAAACAAGCATATTTTTATGGACCAAAGGAGCATTTGATTTTGTTCAAATCGAGATAAAAATAATTTCAAAATGCTACTCCATACGAAGGTTGAATCTTTTCTATTGCAAGTCGTCACCCGGTTCTCTTTTTAATGTTGTAGTAATTACTGAATTTGACTTTCTTCCGTCACATTTAACCGATTGACCCTTGTAATCAGTGATCCTACGTAGGATGACTCTTTCTTAAATCTAATATCATTAATCTCGTAACCATATTTGGAAATACACAATTAACTCCCTATTTGTCTACCATTATCTCAATTTTTTTTTTTCAAACTCATTTTCAACAAATCATTCTTATAATAAAATATTTACATGTAATCCCAATTTTTTTTCCTACTTTTTAACTATACATTTTCAAAAATTCACTATTTCAAAACTCAATTTCATTAAATAATGGTAGATAAACCGGGGCTAAATTTTATGTTTTAGAGATGGAACCACTAGGGAAATAATTAATTGCCGAATCAATTCATGTAAGAATACTTGGAAACAAATTAAACCTATGAAAAAGGAAAATATAAATTCACTCCTATCCTATAGCCAAATTTATAGCAAAAGAACTTTAATGGTCACTGTTAATGAAATCCCAGTTGTTTTTACTATGATTCCTCGGTATAGATGCAAATGGCAATGAATACTAGACAAGTAAACAAATTAATTCAAACGTTACTGTTTTCCAAAAGTCAAATGACAGTATCAAAGTGGTAAAGAACCTGCCAAATGATCTCAAATTTCATCAATAACGTATATACCCATTGTTCCTCTCAATCTTTCTTTCACTTGGCCTTTTTGGCTGCATAAGAAAAAAAAGATTTTGATTCTTCGGTTTAGCGACTTCCTTTTCATTTTTGTATCACTTCTGGTTTATGTTATGCTTTCATGGTTTGTTCGATAAGATTGTTTGTAAAATTTTGAATGGCATTTTGTTCCATATTGTGTATCAAATATGCTTTAGTGACTAATGAATGTGTCTGTCAACATGCAGGCTTCAACAAGGCAGGGAAGTAGAGAAAGCTGGAGCATGGAAGGTGTATTTTCTGGTGCAGCGCTGAGGCTTGAGGAAGATGAAGAAGCTCTCAGGTGGGCTGCTTTGGAAAAGTTACCAACTTATGACAGGTTGAGGAAGACTGTTCTAGAATCTTTAGTCGAGACTGATAATCAAGGGAATCGACTGGTACACAAGGAGATCGATGTAAGAAAACTCAAGATGACTGATCAGCAAGAGTTCATCAATAAGGTGTTTAAGGTTGTCGAGGAAGATAATGAGAATTTCTTGAGAAAGTTTAGAAATCGTATAGATAAGTATGTTAAAGCAACCATATTTGAATTTTGCCTATTATTCTTCAAGAAAGTACATTGCTTGTAAATTTTACTAATATTTAGTAAGCTCTTTCTTGTTTTGTAATTTCAGAGTTGGGATTAACCTTCCAACCGTAGAAGTCAGGTTTGAGAATCTTACCGTTGAGGCCGATTGCTTAATTGGAAATAGAGCCATTCCTACATTGCCAAATGCTGCCTGTAACATAGCAGAGTCAGCTTTGAGTTTCTTTGGGATAAAGTTGGCTCAGAGAACAAAACTCACAATATTAAAAGATGTTTCTGGGATCATAAAACCATCCAGGTAAATTTCTGTACATTGATTCAATATGCAAGAAAAATGTACAGAAATTAGTATTTACTGATTTTATCACACAAGCCACATTTCTTGGAACATAATTCATTCAACAGAGTTCAATTATCACTGCTGCATGCTAATCATTATGTATCTTTACTGCTGGTATCACAGGATGACCCTTCTATTAGGACCACCATCCTCTGGTAGAACAACCCTATTGTCGGCTCTGGCAGGACGGTTAAACGCTAACTTAAAGGTCGACTAATCAATAGCTAAGTTCACCATAATTCCGTGAAGTCAGTAGTTAAATGTTAAAACTTTCAATTCACTTTTCAAAATGTGGAACAGGCAAGTGGAGAGATCAGTTACAATGGACATGGGCTCAATGAATTTGTCCCACAGAAAACATCAGTATACATAGGCCAAAATGACGTTCATGCAGCTGAAATGACCGTAAGAGAAACTCTAGATTTCTCTGCAAGGTGCCAAGGGGTTGGATCTCGATATGGTACTTCCGATTAGATTCCTTGCAGCCCATCGATCTACTTTGATCATAGTATAGTATATAGTAAAAAACAAAATGAATCTAAAATCTTGTTCATATATTGCCAATATTGTGTAATCAAACACAATTACAATAGAAAGTCAGACTATCAATTTCTATCCATTTTTAAAATTATAAAGCTTCCAAATGTTAACTGTTCTTACACCTATTGATATTATACAATTTTCAAAAAATATAAATAGAAAATTGTAGAAATAGTTCCCTTTTTAGAGATTTTATAAAAAATCTTTTGCAGCATTATTTGTTAATGGTAAATTCCTACACTTCAAAAAGATGAAAGCAATAAACAATATAAAGATTTGGATTTGTCCTCTTATTGATGACATTTATGATGAAAACCCAAGTCTTAATATAATATTAGAGCGAGACAAAAAAACTGGATTTAATCCTCATCTCCACTAATTAATTAAAAATTCTGCACGTGTTAAGCTTTGATAAAAAAATGAACCAAAATTACATGTGCCAAGGTTAAAAATAAGATTTATTGAATACATGTGGTCCCCTGTGTTTGCTTAATGTTTTAAATAAAATAATTAACATTATTAACCACGAATTAAATAAATAATCTACAGAACTCTTGAAGGAAGTTGTGAGAAGGGAAAAAGATGCTGGTATTTTTCCTGATGCCGAAGTTGATCTTTTTATGAAGGTAAAACAATATATATATAGCTTTGAGAGAATACTCTATTGAAATGATCAAACTGTGAGTTTGATTTTTATTTTTGCGTCTCATTAGGCAACTACAATCGAGGGAGTCCAGAGCAGTCTTATCACTGACTATACTCTCAGGGTAAGATCAAGAAAAAATGAACTGATAAATTGAAATTCCCATACTTTTACAAGGAACTCATTCCTTGCACTGATAAACAATAAGCATATATTTTGTTCATCTCTCCATGTTCTAAAATCTGACATTTGTACTGGATTACATTACTCTTTAATCCAGAGCTTCATTAGGTCTATGGGAAACATGAATCCAACCACCAATGTCGGACAAATTGGTTGGTTGAATCTTGAGGGACTTCCTTTTTAGCTCTGGGCCTAGCTTAGTGAAGAGATTCTGGTTTATATAGAATTAACATTTTTTGTCAATTCCAAACATGCAGATATTAGGACTGGACGTATGCCGGGACACCATTGTTGGGGATCAAATGAAAGTTGGAATCTCAGGAGGCCAGAAGAAGCGTTTGACTACAGGTTCCGTTATGTACAGTAAATAACACTTTGCGTACAAATGAACTAAATTTAGGTTCTGATTCTTACCTTAATTCGTACAGGGGAGATAATTGTAGGGCCATCAAGAACACTCTTCATGGATGAAATATCAACAGGCCTAGACAGCTCCACAACATTTCAGATAGTGAAGTGTTTGCAACAAATGGTACATATCACAGATGCCACCATATTGATGTCCCTCCTCCAGCCAACCCCAGAGACGTTTGATCTCTTTGATGATATCATTCTATTATCAGAAGGCCATATTGTGTATCAGGGCCCACGAGAGCATGTCCTTGAGTTCTTCGAAGGCTGTGGATTCAAGTGTCCTGATAGAAAAGGAACTGCTGATTTTCTACAAGAGGTAATCATATGGTAATAATAATTATTTAGTTTCATTCTAAAATAATGTAGAAAATAAAAGCAAGAACAATGATCTGTATGATGCTACTAGGTTACATCAAGAAAAGACCAGGAACAATACTGGGCAGACAGAAGTGAGCCACACAGATACATTCCAGTCAGCGAATTCGTAGAAAGATTTAGGCATTTCCATGTCGGTCTGCAGCTTCAAAATGAAATATCGGTTCCGTATGAAAAGGCCCAAAGTCACAAAGCTGCTCTAGTTTATAAAAAGTACTTGGTCCCCAGCCGAGAACTTCTTAAAGTCAACTTTGAAAAAGAATGGCTTTTAATCAAGAGAAATTCTTTCTTCTATATTTTCAAAACTGTCCAAATTATCATTGTTGCAATGATTGCATCAACTGTTTTCTTGAGGACTAAATTACACACTCGGAATGAAGAGGATGGTGCTGTGTACATTGGTGCACTAGTGTTTGGAATTATTATTAATACATTCAACGGTGTTGCTGAGCTCTCACTCATCATAGGGAGACTTCCTGCCTTTTATAAGCACAGGGACGTACTTTTCCATCCACCTTGGACTTTCACACTACCAAATTTTTTGCTAAGGATACCAATATCTCTGTTAGAGTCAAGTGTGTGGATAGTCATGACATACTACACCATTGGATTCGCCCCTGAGGCTAGCAGGTAGTTTTTGCTTTCTTTCTCTATCTTTACTCACACTTTAATGGGCTGTATATGTGCATGAGATCACCTATTCGATGGACCTTAAAATGACACAAAATGCAACTATGGGACATGTTTTTATTTCGAGCTACTTGCTGAGCCAAAATCGTTTTAGCAGCTATAGCTAAAATGATGGATTTCAGAAATTTGGTTAGGTGGAAATCAGTTCCAAATCTGAGTTCGTGATGTATATAGTTGCATAAACATTCTGCGCAAAATAATAATTTTTTGCCAACGAATAAATTGACCAGAATTATATGGAAGACAAATTTAAGATTCGTAGGGCACTAGTACTGATATTCTTTTTTTGGGGCCAGCCAATCTTAGAAGAATGTTATCAAAGAGGAAATACTACTATACTCTTGCTTATCGGTGTAAAGTGTATGATTAAATTTGTGAGTTCTATGAAGGATGAAAATGTGCATTGACTGCTATCATTTTGTCCTTTCTCAGGTTGTTCAAGCAACTCCTGTGGGTATTTATGATCCAACAAATGGCTGCTGGGGTATTTAGGCTGATTGCAGGAATATGCAGGACAGTAATTGTCTCAAACACTGGTGGCTCTCTTACTCTTCTCCTCGTGTTCCTTTTGAGTGGTTTCATCCTTCCTAAAGGTTAGTTCAGAACAAAGACCAGCTTCAACTTGCATCAGCATTCAAAAGTTATACGAAACAAATAACAGACGACACAATTCATTTGTATAAATAATTTTAGTTAATGATGTGATAACAGACACTTCAATTATATTTAATTTTCATTTACCAAATGTTCATATGAAAATTCTCTTTCACTCCATGATCAGGATTTTCAAATGAAAACTAATCAACAAAGTTATACAATAAATACTCTTCTTTTTTAAGTATCACATTTATTACACCACAAATACATCTAAGGAAGTTCTCATTTGTCTATGCTATATGATTGCCAAGTTGATTGATTACATATATCGTGTAGGTAAATTACAATTAGTTGTGTTCTCCATGCAGGCCAAATTCCAATCTGGTGGAAGTGGGCTTACTGGGTTTCACCCCTGACCTATGGCTACAACGCCGTTGTAGTAAATGAGATGTTAGCACCAAGATGGATGAACAAATTGGTATGTTTTTCTATGAGTTTCCTCATGCCTCGGTGGAAATATTTTCATGTTGCTATATTTGATCCCATCACAGGCGTCAGACAATGTTACAAGATTGGGGGTGGCAGTTCTACGTAATTTTGATGTCTTTCCTGAAGAAGAATGGTACTGGATAGGCATAGCAGCCCTCTTGGGGTTTGCTGTTCTCTTTAATGTACTCTTCACATTTGCGCTCATGTACCTTAATCGTAAGTTGTATCACTCATTAACATTTAAGATAGATTTTACTAGAACATCTAACATTCCAATTCTGTTTGATACGATAGCTCTAGGAAATCAACAAGCGGTAATATTCAAAGAGCGGACAAAAGGAATGGAAGCTGACGAAGAACAAAGCAAACAAGCAACAAGGCATAAAAAAAGGAAGTTGAAAAAGGATCCAGTCCCCATATCTTTGTCTTCCATTGAAGAAAACAACAGAGGTAACAATCAGCAAAAATATTTGTGTAGAATCAGTTAGAAGTGTCAGATTCACTAATATATAGTTGATTAATTTCTTTAACTAGGGGAAATTACAACGCAGCGGATGAGCAGCCATTGTAATGTGAATGAGTCGAACCGAAATGAAGATTCTATTCTTGGTGCTACACCTAAGAAAGGAATGGTTCTGCCATTCACACCTTTAGCCATGTCATTTGACAATGTAAATTACTTCGTGGACATGCCCCCGGTATGATTCGTATCCATCTAATTCTTTCTTGTGTTAAATAGTGAATAATCATAACTAATTTTTTTGGTACTTCGTAGAGTGTAAAATGTAGTGTACAAATGATTATTACAACTATATACTCTCAAAGTGTAAAACCAAACCAATCAACCCAAAGCTTCTTCAAAGCCACCACTGGAGTGTCCTATGATGTTGAGTTCAGATTTGTACCACACCAAATCATGTATCGTCGTCCACGGGAATAACAATGGATATACCAAGAAAAGAATCTGCTGGAAGCCACCAAGAATTTCGCAGAAGATATGAACGTCTCCCACTTGGTTACCTCTCTATACTTTCTCTCTTTTGTTATGTTAAGTCCAAGTGAAACAAGTGAAGGAGTCTTGCAATTATAGAGCCAAAGAATCATTTAAATTCAAATTCAAATATTGTACTATGAAATGGACATGACTGGTAGGGTAATTGACCATAGGATTAAATCCAAAGGTTGGATTTAATCTATGGTCCATAATACACATCAACTAGTACAATCATTTCCAAGTTTCAAGGCCAATAATCATGTGGCAAGTGGATTTAAGTGATCAATCTCACAAATCTTCACCTTGGATCACAATATAATCCACCGCCAAATTCCCTGGTTACAAGTGATATCCATTAGTGTGGTCTTAATTCATTATCATCGCACACTTAGTAGCCCTAAGGTCCAATTTACCCTCAACCTGATGTGCATAAGCTACACAACTAAATAATCTAATGTGTGACAAATCTGGGATTTTTCAGACCATAACTCTTAGGGAGTCTTGAAGTTAACAGAACACAACTAATTGTAAGAGGCAGCAATACACACGGCTTCTCCCCATAAACCTTTAGACAACTCTAAACTAATCATCATACATCTGACTTTATCCATTAAAGTCCGATTCATTCTCTTCGCCACGCCATGTCTCACAGTCCTGTGCCTTATTATAGAATTTTCCTTGTAGACACTATCAAATTCAAAGTTGCAAAACTCTAAACAATTGTCTGTCCTAAGAGTTTTTACACTCTTTCACATTTGATTTTCAACTAAGGCAAGCCAGGACTTCAAATTATTAAAAGTTTCAGATTTGGATTTAAGGAGATACACCAAAACTTTCCTCGAAAAGTCATCAACAATGAACAAAAAAAATATAATCCCTCCATTTGTGGGATTTTTTCTAGACCCCACAAGTCTGCATGAATGTAGTTCAATGGTCTCTTAGTGTTGTGTTTACCTATCCCAAAGATAACCTTGTGTGACTTTCCTAGAACACATGTCTTAAAAAGCTCAAGGGTGTGACACTATCCTTATCAAGCAAATTCTGGTCACTAAGATATTCCAACCCTTTGTTCCCAATGTGTCCATTCCTCTTATGCCAAAGATCTGATCCATTTTTACAGATTAAAGATAATGCTGACTCTTTGCTGCGTAAGGTTTCTCCTTGAATGACATATAGTCCATTCCTCTTGGAGCCTTTCATAACCACTAGAGACACTTTACAAATCTTTAAAGTACCAACATGAGATCTGAACTCATGACCTTCTTCTTCTAGAGTCCCTAAAAAAATAAGATTCCTTGCCAGGTCCTGGACATACCTAACACCTCTAAAGAGTCTAATAATACCATTATGCATCCTAATAGCAATATCACCTACTCTCTGCACATTGTGTGTATGATCATCCCCCAAGTATACTTTTCTTGGATTCACATCTCTCTAGTTATAGAACCAAGTCTTAACAGGATACATATAAATAGTGGCACATGAGTCTAAAATCCACTCAGTGTCAAAATCAATATTAGAAAGATTCATGACATGTATGTTATCACATGCATGATCTACATCAGTGTCAAATTCTCCTGACACACGCATAACATGTAGACAATCAAGGGAATCACCTACAACAACTAAGTTCTGATCATCACTTTGGTACGGTCTTTGTTTCTTCTTAAGGTCATTACAATCTCTCTTGAAATGCCCTAACTTACCACAATGAAAGCATTTCTTACCACTCTTATCTCTAGATTTGGACCTACCATTCAATTTTCCTCTGTCCTTACTTTGAAAATAGTTCACCCTCGTCTCATTTATCCCTCTAACAAACAGACAAACTCTCTTCTCTCGAGCTAGCCCTCAAAGCACCAGTCACAATAACTTGGGTCAAAGTATTCGTAGCATACATGATAACATTCCCAATATCTCTATAGGATTCAGGCGTAGCATTCAAAAGTATAACCGCTAGATACTCATCATCATAATTCTTATTATTGTGGGCCAAACACTTAACGAGATTGTTAAAGTCACTCAAATTGGATTCAAGATCCTTTTCCGGGTTCAGCTTAAAATTGAAAAGTTTTTAAAGTAAATGTATTTTGTTTGGAAGAGATTTTTTCAAAAATAGCATGTCAAGTACTTCCCACAACTCTTTGTCGGTCCTATGTTGTTCAACTTGTCCTAATACATCATTAGATAAAGGCAATATAATCAAACTATGTGCAATTTCAGTTATCTCAATAATTTCATCTGGTTTAGCTTTTCACGTATCATGATATTTTTTCAGGTCGTCAAGAGTTTTAGAAACTTTTTGTTGGATTAAAATAATTTTCATTTTTTGTTTCCAACTATAATAATCTTCCTTACCATTGAATTACGCCAATTCAACTTGAGAGGCCATGGTTGCAAAATAATGTTTTTCGAAAAAGTTTTACTTAACACATTTATTCACACACAAATACAAGCTCAAACCAATTTATGTATAAATTACTTTTCAAGATAACACAAGCGATAATATCATAACAAGTAACACACAAACAATATCACAAGAGTCAAATAACAATAGGTAGCAAATAACACAATATCTTAATTGTAAATTCGAAAGGGTGTTAGAACGCACAAATCGAGCGAACCAATATGTCGGTTCGTATTTTATAGAGATATGCGAGTCTTTATCGATCTAGGGCCTCTACTAAATGCCCTAAGTTATCCAACAGCTATTGCAACCCCAGGAAACACCATCAAGCCGCTAATGGAAAAGCTTTCTCCGTTTTTCCTTTTCTGCCTGAGGCTGTATCTACTTCCACAGTGCACCAAACTGAAATCTAACACCACTACGAAGTCAGAAATTTACAAACTGTCTTTTTCACCCCCGCCAATTCCTCTTCACGCGTCCCCACGCTCGACCTTTGTCCTCTGTGCATGTCCTCATGCACCGCCTCCACCATTGGTACATGTGTTTCACGCGCAGCACTGACATCTTCTGCTTGTTATCTGGAGTCTAGTGGTGGTCGTGGTTTGTCCACCAGGTGTGTGGTTTTACCGGAGAATGGGTTTAAATATTTGAGTTTACTAGTTTTCGACCAAACTCGAACCCCTTCGACTTCCAATCCGATTTTCAAGTTGTTTTAACACTTTATACCACTAGCCTAAGCTCTAATACCATTTGTAGAGTTTAAAATGTAGTGTACACATGATTATTACAACTACAATGCAGAAACATAAACTCTCAAAGTGTAAACCGAACCAATCGACCCAAAGCTTCTTCAACCCACTAATGGAGTGTCCTATGATGTTGAGCTCGGATTTGTACCACACTGGATCATGCACTATCGTCTATGGGAATGACACTTTATACCACTAGCCTAAGCTCTAATACTATCGTAGAGTTTAAAATGTAGTGTACAAATGATTATTACAACTACAATGCAGAAATATAAATTCTTAAAGTGTAAAACCGAACCAATCGATCTAAAGCTTCTTCAACACCATTAATGGAGTGTCCTATGAAGTTGAGCTCAGATTTATACCACACTGGATCATACACTATCGTCTATGGGAATGACAATGGATATACCGACAAAAAAATCCGTCGGAAGCCACCAAGAATTTCGTCGGAGATATGAACATTTCCCCCTTGGTTACCTCTCTATGCTTTCTCTCTTTTGTTATGTCAAGTCCAAGTGAAACAAGTAAAGGAGTGTTGCAATTATAGAGCCAAAGAACCATTTGAATTCAAATTCAAATTCAAATATTGTATAATGAAAGGAACATGACTAGTAGGGTAATTGACCACAAGATTAAATCCAACCATTGAATTTAATCTATGGTCCATAATACACATCAATTAGCACAATCATTTCCAAGTGCTCAAGGCTATTAATCTTGTGCCAAGTGGATTTAAGTGATCCACCTCACATCCTTGCTACTGAACTAAGCTGGAAATCAGTTGTTAATTTAATTACCATGTTATAATANTAATCTTGTGCCAAGTGGATTTAAGTGATCCACCTCACATCCTTGCTACTGAACTAAGCTGGAAATCAGTTGTTAATTTAATTACCATGTTATAATAAACTTGTCCATTTGCAACAGGAAATGAAAGAACTAGGAATTACTGAGGACAGACTCCAATTACTTCGTGAAGTTACTGGCACGTTTAGGCCAGGAATTTTGACAGCATTGATGGGAATAAGTGGTGCAGGAAAAACTACGCTAATGGATGTTCTAGCTGGACGAAAAACTCTAGGTTATACTGAAGGTGACATTAGAATAACTGGATTCCCAAAGAGACAAGAAACATTTGCCAGAATTTCGGGATACTGTGAACAATATGATATTCATTCACCTCAAGTAACTGTCTATGAATCTTTGATTTACTCAGCTTTCCTTCGGCTTCCTAAAGAATATGGAGAAGATGTAAAGATGGTAATAACTTGCATTTATGATAACATGAAAAATAGGATATTCTAATAGATTAAACACTAGATGACTAAAACACGCTTCTCATTTGTATTCTTTGCAGATTTTTGTGGATGAAGTAATGGACCTGATTGAACTAGATAATCTCAAGGATGCTATAGTAGGGATCCCTGGAGTTACTGGGCTGTCAACAGGACAGAGAAAGAGATTGACCATAGCAGTTGAGCTTGTTGCTAATCCCTCAATCATATTCATGGATGAGCCGACATCTGGTTTAGATGCAAGAGCAGCAGCCATTGTCATGAGAACCGTGAGAAACATTGTCGACACAGGCAGAACAGTGGTTTGCACGATTCATCAGCCTAGCATTGATATCTTTGAAGCGTTTGATGAGGTAAAACACAAAGTCATCTGATGATTACACTCCAAATTATTCTGATTCCCTTCCCTCAAGTGCAGTGTTTTGTGCCCCTACCACTTATCCTATCCTTTTTGCATCAGCTCCTTCTCATGAAAAATGGAGGTCAACTTATATATGCAGGACCATTAGGCCAGCATACACAGAATATCATTGAATATTTTGAGGTAGTTCATAGTCTAGAAATGTTTTTCTTCCTAACAGAAAAGCATGGGATATTAAAGATTCCGCCATTCTATGTAGTCAATTCCAGGGGTCCCAAAAATGAAAGAGAAGTATAATCCAGCAACATGGATGCTAGAAGTGAGCTCAATGTCCACTGAAGCCCGTCTTGGTATCGATTTTGCCGAGTACTACAAGTCAACAACCATTTATCAGTAAGATTGATGCTCTGCCAAATGCCTAAATGATTCAAAAAATTCAAGCACTGATCTGATATATATTTGGCTATATCTAGGCAAAATAAGGCTCGAGTAGAAGAGTTGAGCACACCCCCTCCTGGAGCAAATGACCTTCATTTTCCTTCTCAGTATTCTCAGCCCACATGGGACCAATTCAAATCCTGCCTCTGGAAGCAATGGTGGACTTACTGGAGAAATCCTGATTATAACCTTTCAAGATACTTCTACACTCTTGCCACAGCTCTCATGGTTGGGACAATATTCTGGAATGTTGGCACGAAAAGGTTTGTATCTAACACTTGTTGAATCAACAAGGTCTTTCAGAATACTGGTCACATTCTAATTACATCTTTCTTATCAAATGATACAGGGAAAGCAATACTGATCTTTTGACAATAATTGGGGCGATGTTCGCTTCTGTGTTGTTCGTAGGAATTAATAATTCCACAACGGTTCAGCCAGTGGTAGCCGTTGAGAGAACTGTGTTTTATCGGGAGAGAGCAGCAGGCTTTTACTCTGCATTACCTTATGCCATGGCACAGGTGAAGATTCTACTTCATATTTTAGTCATTCATAAATCAGCATTCATTCTTTCATCTCTCCATCTTAGAAATCAAATTTTTAGTTAGACTAGCATATAATTCCATAGCAGAAAATAGAAATGGAGAACTGAATAAGAAATTATAAATGTAGTTTAGCATATATTGATTCAATTAAGATTCCTTTGTTACTTGACATGCAGGTCATTATAGAAATACCTTATGTACTCCTCCAAACTGCATATTATACAGTTATAGTGTACGCCATGGTGAGCTTTGAATGGGCAGCGGCTAAGTTCTTTTGGTTCTTCATCATAACTTTCCTCTCATTTCTCTACTTCACATACTACGGAATGATGGCTGTTTCAGTCACGCCAAACCAACAAGTTGCAGCAGTCCTTTCGAATTCCTTCTATTATCTTTTCAATCTATTCTCTGGTTTCTTCATCCCCAAACCGGTAAGTTAGTTTACTCGAAAGCACTGATATCTATATTTCTTTCTGGTGATCGACCTCAAAATTTAAAATTTTATAATCTTCTGGAATTTCAGAGTATCCCCATTTGGTGGATGTGGTATTATTATATATGCCCCATTTCATGGACAATATACGGATTAATTGTATCCCAGTATGGTGATATGGAGGACACCATCAGCGTGCCTGGGTTGTCTACTAAACCAACAATCAAAGCCTATATTGAAGACCATTTTGGATATGATTTGAACTTAAAGGGAACTGTTGCTGCAGTTCTGGCTGGTTTTGTTGTCTTCTTTGCATTCATGTATGCTTACTGCCTTAAGATATTGAACTTCCAAATGAGGTAGATTATATTTCATTGTGAATCCATCTTGGACCTTGGTAATGGTGGAAAATGTTTCAAGACACTTAACCTCATAGAATCTAGTACTTCTTTTTCCCCTCAATAATGTATCTGCCATCTTACTATCTCCCCCAACCAGTGGCGGACTAGACATTCTTTATTGTAGGGTCAAATTAAATTTTAAATCATTTTTCTGAACGTCATTTTTCTCTTAGACGCTCGTTTTACCAATATTTTGCTCTTCATTTAAAATGAGCAAGAAGATATATCATATCACAAGGTCCAGAATTCTTTCGTAATTGATTAAAGAGAAATGGATCATCAATTCTTCTAAGACAACAAGTTTCAAATGCAAAATGTATGATGCTAACTAATTAAATACTATGTTCTTTCAAAATTAGAGCCAGTTTAAGGCCTTAGGCAAAATTGAGATGGGGACCTTTACAAAAACAAAAATAAAATAATTAAAGTAGCAGATGACAGAATGTGTTGACAGAATGTGTAATACCCCAAGTCTAAAAAACTTGGACTTAAAAGTACTAGCTATTAATTATGTTGGAAATCATTATGAGAAAAAAGGGATTAATTTAAAAAAAAAACATAATGGATATTAATGACTTCCAATATGACAGCAACTTGTATAAATATATTTAACAAAACTATGAGATAATAAAATTAAAGATTAGTTTTATTTCAAAATAAAATCAAATCTCTAACATTATTAGTATCCAGTCTACATCAACCCCAAGCAGTTATGTCGAATTATCTAGCTCTCATCTTTAGAACATAGGAGGAAATATAGAATGAGCTAATGTCCAGTAAACAAATATCTTGTACATAGTTCATGTTCACGTTATGCATATGCATTATTTTAAAATAAATAGTTTTTCAAAATATATACACTTTTTCATTATCATTTTTATAAAAACATTAAACTTGTGAGCTCAAATTAGTTTATTGTCTAGCCAATCATAATGCAGTGGGCATTAATATTTAAAACTCGATTCATTCTACCATTCGTATTGCAAAGCAATTAACATTATCGTTAGTTAGGTGCATCGATCCCCCATTTCCCCATTTCTCACTCACATTTTTAATGACATAAAACAAGAACCTCTTTAAAACTTTAAAATACGTATCATTTCAAAAAAATTCTTATTTAAAAATTTTTCATTTCTTGAAAAATTGCTTCATGCTTTCTTATGGATGCATTGATATGCGTGAATATATCATTAGAAACGATAATGACCCATAAAGCAATAATAAAACTAATACTATGTTCACATATCATCAATTTATGTAACACATTTATACAATTTTTCGGGAAAATAGAGAAAAAATTTGGGTATGCTTGTAAAATTATTTTATTGTAAGAATATATGGTTGAAAATGAGTTTGAGAAAAAATGAATTTTAAAAAATGATGATCATTCATGAGCTTAATATTGTAACATAAGAATGAATACGAGAGAAGGTTTACTTTGTTGAATCTTTAGAAATTTGCTTTTTAAATTGCCGTCTAGCCGTTCACAAAGTTAACAGGTCAAGAGTCATGGAACATTGCCCCTTGTTAAGAAAATTCAACATACTCTATCATTTTTTATTTTTTTTAACCACCTAGAGATAGTCATAACATTTTTTCTATTAAACTATTTTATTTTACTTTATGCATAATAAATATAAGAAGGTCAATGTCTAAAAGTGTCACATTATCTCAATAGATAGACATGTCACAACTAGTCACCTTTTGCATAAAAGACTCTTAAACAATTCTAATATACAAAGCATAATTATAAACTTAAAGGAGTGGCTAGAAATTAAAGAATTTATCTCTATATAAAAGATATAAATAATGTATGACCTTCATCAATCTCTTTATAACATGTCGAGGAGCCATCACAAAAAATATACGAGAGATTAAGTGAGTTAAAAGTATTGTTTCTTCCTCATCCATCCCCCGCCATCCTCGATGTATAAAAACACTCCTTTAATTTTAAACGCAAAAAATAAAAAATAAAAAATGGACATCTTTTATCATGAATATTAATTCGACAAAAAAAATATCGAACTTTTTTATTAATAACAATCGGAATATTTCCCAAATTTATCTATTTGTTAAAGAGAATTATTACTTGCGAAAAAAATTACAAAAAGTAAAAAGCCCATATTATTTGATTTTTACGTTTTAACAATGGACCAAATTACAAAAATTAAAAAGCCCATATAGCCCAACATTGTCCAGATCCATCTCTGTTTTTCTTTTCTTCCTTTTCTTTTTTCGGACTAATCTTTTATTATTGGTTCAAAAATGACATCTGTGATGTTATATTCCAATTTCTACAATTAAATAAAACTACAAATTTTATACAATAATAGGAAAACAAAAATGAGAATACACGGAAAAAAGATTCAATACAAACATAATTAAAAGATAATGACATTTGAAAGGTGGAGATTATTCTAACAATCATTTCAATCTATTCTTAGAATTAGATATTGAATTTGTCATTCTTGCGCACAATCCCTGAAAAACTACGTAAGAGTAATTTCAATATATTTTACAATTAAACATTGAGTTTGACATTCTTGCGCACAATTTGTGAAAAACTATGTAAGAAATCATGTCGGGTTATATATATTCAAAAGTTCGATATTTCCTTGATGCTTCGTTGAATTTTACCATTTAAACGTTATCTCTTCCTTTCATTAGAAAAGAGTTATTAAGTAGATAGACAACGTAAGTTAGCTTAAAAACATATATTATTCACAAAACTTAGTTCGGTTGGATGATATTATTGGTTGACTTACTGAACCGAGCATTAAAAATATTATTTACAATACTATTTATACGAACTAGTATTGTGTACCAAACAAACGAAATATATATTATATTGAAAATTAATCAATTAACTAATCTTGATCTTTCCATCTTGTCCTTCCTATATTGTTTTTAGTTAAAACTACAAAACACCCAACTCCTTACCAAATAAATTATTAAATAAACACAATAACAAAATAAAAAATGACTAGAATTGAACCTTTTTTATTATTATAATTTATTTTTGACTTATTGTGGGTTGTTGGGATTTAACGAAGGGTCAAATTTAGGTACAAAGTTGAGTGCACATTTCCAACACTCGTCCATGCGTCTTCCTTTGAATGAGTCGTCTTGTTGACATCGTAATCTCGTCTACTTCTTTAATTTTCATTTTTTTTTCTTTTTTAAAATACAAACCTCGTTGCTATCTAACTCTTTTAAGTTATAACTTAGATTTTCCCGACTTTGTTCCATGTCAAGAAATTTAAAATAATGCATATTATCCTGGAAGTCACGTAACAATTCAGGACAACTTAAGCAGTTTCAATCAATAAAGATTAATGTTGCAAGTTATAATACAACTTGGATGTATGTGACAAGGTGATGGAACTTCCTTCTCGACTCAAATAAATACAAAATCAAAATGGATTTGTGAGGCCATAGTAGTAAATTAATACGAGATACCAAGTGGATTTGAGAAATAATAATTGAGTTGTGGAACCAAACATTGCTTTCTTTTCCTTTAATTGCTAAAATGCTTCAAGTCTTTACCCAAACTTTATGAAAATAATGAAAATCAAGATAAGACGATGGAAATAACTCTTTTTAGTGAAACTTTCCCTCAGAATTCTTTTCCGAAATGGGCGAAAAAATAGGGAAGGTTTTATGTAAGTGGAGGTTAAAACCAACTTATCATTTTTTTTAAACGTTGAGGATTAATTTACTACAAGTGATATTATTTTTGCGCTCGTATAGTAAAAAAAATAAAAATGAAGAAACTATGTGACATCATTGTTATTGACATTGTAATAACATTAATTGATTGGTCTAATTAACCGTAGGTGGGTGCCAAACTAGTGGTTGCTATGTAAACATTATTCTTTGGGGGATGAATAATTATGTTGAAATGAATAAAAACATGTGAACTAATGACAATAATCACAACAAATAATCGCTCTAATTCAACTATTCACACGGGGCCTTGAAATTCGAGAATTACTAGGTTTTATTTTTTAGTTGATAGGGATAGGCTCTCAACATTCTAGATATATGTTAATACATATTTAGTCCATGATTGATAATTATATTTTCCAAAAATAGAGTTTTAAATAGTATTTTTTGAGTAATGCTATTCATTTCACTGAGATTGAGCATCAGTGTGGGTGGTAATTACATAACATTAAATAATATATTCATTTAAATGTAAAATCATGACCATTTAATTAAACATATAAAGTGTTATTATTTGAACCGATGCTCAACCACAATGTGGATGAATATCATTACTTGTAATTTTTAGGAGAATGTATAGTTAAAATATAAGGAAAAATTATGAGTTTGCGTGTAAAATAATTTAATGTGTAAATGCAGGGACGAATCCAGTATCTGGCGAGCTGGCGTGACCACCCGTGCTGGATCCGTTGGACAAAAAGAGTTATTGATAATTCATGTTAAATATTTATAAATATGTTGTATCAAATTTTGACATAAGGTAGTGTAGCTCACATGGCAGAGCATCGACTTTCTATGTGATACGTACAATGTTTGATTCCAGGAA
The DNA here is from genome assembly GCA_903798345.1 of Fraxinus anomala. NCBI lineage: Eukaryota > Viridiplantae > Streptophyta > Magnoliopsida > Lamiales > Oleaceae > Fraxinus > Fraxinus anomala. The sequence goes on from CAIGRN010038917.1 coordinate 21,589, forward strand.
CCTCCTCTCATTGCTTTAATTTTTTTTTAGCTATCAAATTGTTTGAAAGAAAAGTTTTATAATACATTTGCGATAAATAAGATTTGAACCCAACACTAAAAATGTGATGGTTGAAAGCTTGACCACTATGACAATTGTAAATTAGTAAATTAAACAAGAAATATTGGTATATCAAACTAATAGAGTTTTTGTTTTAAAATTTTTTTTTAACTAAAATTCGATGACCGAACGATTGAACCACTAATTCGATAATTTTTTCAATTAACAACCGGATAAGGTATGATAACTATGCACAATATATACTTTTATTGTTATGTTTTATTAATTTATTTTGTAAAATTTAAATTTAAACAATCTATGTAGTGCTCTTTATTCTTTTAGGAGTTTGAAAAATATATTTTTTTTTGAAAAAAATAGTTCTAAAAATCATTGTTTTAAGAATTTTGCATAAGCTTCGCCTAAGTTCAAAACTTGTATTTATCATTTAATTATATTTTACGTATAATTCATTTTGTTTCGTTTAAATTCGTAAAAATTTGAAACTTGATCATACGTATATAATTCAAAAAATATATATTTTTTCTTGTTATTTTGGATTGTTGAATTTTCAACGATGGATGTATTTTGAATCGAGATACTAAGGAATCTATATTTCCTATCTCTTATTATTTCTCTCGTAAACGAGGGGGTCTAATTAGTAATTATTATATATTAATATGTATTTTTTTAATATTATTTAATTAAATATTAATAAATAGTTTTGTTATTGCAATCGTAAAAAGTCAACGAACGTCCTAGCTCACTCGACTTTCTGGATCCGTCCCTCAGTGAATGCATGGTTGAAAAAGAACGAAATAGAAAAAGAGTTTAAAAAATATAATTGTCAGATAGGGCATAGTATAATTAATTCAATGTATTTGGCTATATTTAAATATTTATGTTTAGCAATAAATTTAAATATTTATATATATAAAGGGAGTCAACCGTTATCTATGTCAAATAGTAATTAAATTTGCTTGTGGTTAAACTATATCAACCCAAGTTTTAAAAAAAATAAAATCGACTTTGTTGTAGATCATTGGCCTGCAGTCAATTCTACAAACATTAAAATTTTGTACTTATTTACGTCCAGAAGTCAAAAGATTTACAAGCAAATATTGACAAACATCGAAATTTCCAACATAATCGACTTATTTTTTCTTCCCTTTGAAATTCACCAATACATCTTATGTGGTTGGCTAATCTTTTGGACCCCCAATTCTTCAATGTTAGTTGAGTAATAAATTGTTTGGTAATAGCGTTCTTAAATGAGAATTTCACTTCATTCAAACGTCATATTTTCGTAATCATTAAACGCATAAAATATATTTAAAGGAACTCTGAATCTTTTAAAGAAACTATTTTAGTCCCATGTTATTGTCAAGTTTACTTGAATAAAGGTCCTCATTACCAGATTTTTCGAAAAAAGTGAATTTTTTTATTCAATTCAAACTGCAATATCAATTATTAAGTTACTCTTAGAATTTCCAAACACTTTATGAGTTGGCCCAAAAATGATATACTAATTAATTAATTGATTGATTGATTTGCTAACACTCTTAATATAATTGTGTAGTGCTTACTTAACTACGATATCCATACAAAATTTGGTGTGCCTTAACTTTATTACCAACCCACGAGCTTTAAGCCTTTTTGCTACCGGAGACACTTGAGTTCCCGTTTGACATCAATTAGTTTATTTTATAGTTTGTTATATGATCATTTTCAACCACACATGCATACAATAAAATATTCTATACGTATACCAAAAACTTTTCTCTATCTTTTAACCATACAATCTCCTAAAATACTATTCAAAACTCTTTTTTTTTCTGCAATTAATGAAAATCAAACAGGCTATGCAATTTTCAGAAAAATGCACTAACCCTGATGTAAGATAGCTATCTTGAATTAAAGCTTATAGTCTAGACCATATATTAGACTCGTAAAATCAAACACGAATAACATCATTAAGAAAAAAGAAACGTAAAATATTTGTCATCTGTTATGCTTGGTGCTCTTAATTTAGACCATATTTCTTCATATTTAAGTCAAACATAATTTTTAATTTTTTTAATACTAACAAAAAATATTTGTCAAATTTTAAGAATTTTGTGGATATTCATAGATATGCATATGTTTGATATATACTGTATATATGTGGATGGTGAACGTCTCCATCAAACAAATGAATAAGTTCAACAAAGAAGACACAAGTGGTCTAATACTAAGACTTCTCCAATTGGTTTTGGTGTAAAAAAAAAAAAAGTAAGGAATCTCACCTCACCTAACCCCTCAAATAAAACTTTGGAGATGCCTCAAAAGGAATTTGTTCTCATTCCCATTTGGTTTGTGTGGGACATTGTATTCTTAGGGTGGGTGAACAAGAAGACTATTAATACTTCATTTTTATTTTATTTTTTTACTTTTTCATAATTTGTGCTTGGCAGGGATAAGTGGATCACTTGTGTATAATTAGCTTAACAGATTAAAATTACATTTAAAAACGATTCAAAACTTTAGATGAGAAAAGTTGGGATTCATGCCTCAATTTTTTTGACAATAAATTATTTATCAAAGTCATTGTGAATTGGAAAATGCTTGTACCCATAGAGGTGTCCATAATGGACACCCAATGCCCCCCCATTAGTTGGGGGGGGGGGGGGCTGGACATCAACAGGTGCCTCACCAATAGAGAGGCATCGGGTGTTCATTATGGACATTTCTATGGGTACAATTATGTACTAATAGCACAATCCCTATAAATTTATGTTTGAAGTCATAAATTGTACTTTGATATTTAACTACTTTTTACTTGATATTTGAGTTTTTTAATTATTTAACCCGACTAATTTGTTTAGGCCCTGAGTCTTCGAACTTTTATTTTCGTAACAATTAGATCACTCGTGACATACTTACGTCGAAAATCCTTTAAAGAGTCAACGTTTCGCACGATACACAAAATTTTATTCCTATGACAATTACACCCTTTCATTAACCTTAAAAGTGAAAATAATGTGTGTTATTTTCCTCTACTCACTCCCTACCACCTGTAACTCTTAGTTAGGGATGGCAACGAGACATATATGGGATGGATCGACCATTTCCACCACCGTTCTGTTAGGTATTTTATTACTTTGTCCCGTCCTCATACGAGATTAAAGCTAGGCGGTGAGGGCTCAGGGTAGGCCTCCTACTTCGTTTATCTCCCCATTTATTTATTTTATTTTATTGATTTCTTTAATTAGTAAATATTATTACCTTTTTCTTTTTTTCAATTTGTAAAGAACAACTTATGTTCTTTTTAAAAATGATGATGATAAATCTTTTATTTTGGTAACGGAGTGGTAACTATGTTTCCTGTATCCGTCTCATACTCGCTTCAGAGCAATGATCCTCGATATCGAGTTGAACGAGTTCTTCGTCATCCCTAGCTCCTAGTTTCGACCCCCTTCTCCCTAATGGTTCTCCCATGTATTGTCCTTAGACACGCAGTGTCTCTCCAATTTGCAAAATTGGGAGCATTCACACTAAGCCAAGCTTTACATATATTATTCAATCTCGTCGAATAAATATTTTTACTAATAAAAAAAAAATCTCAATAAGCCCCCAGTGATTAGATTTGATAAAAGTTGCAGCCAAATACATAACAACAATTAACCCAATTACAATAAACATTAGGAAAAGCACAAGTAACTTTTTTTTTTTTTTTTTGTAAATTATTTTATAACAAATTATGTGAACCAATAAATCTACAAGAAAGGTCAATTCAATTTTTTTTTCTTTTT
>CAIGRN010038941.1:0-10334 GCA_903798345.1 Fraxinus anomala
TTGTCTTAATATTGTAAATTCATGAATGAATTAAACTTAGCTTAGATAAGTTCTCATCTAACACAACATGAACAAATAGTATGTGATCTTTTAAGAGGAAATTGCACTACAAGTCAATTTTTGACTTTACATTTTTAAAAATGTCATTTTTTTAAAGTCTTTACAAGATTGTCATTTTTTAACATTTTTGCCCCTCTAAAGAATTTAAATACCTTAAACGTCTTTCATTAACTGAGATTTGATTATATGAAAAATTGTACAAAAAAAATGAAAAAAAAATGTCATATCCAAATAACTCAACTTTCAAATTAAAAAAAAAAAAGTGAAAAAACAAAAACAAAAAATACACTTCAATCTATCATTCAAACACTCACTGCAAGGTTATTTACATGTTGTTTAAGTGTTGGATCATTCTATTTTCATTTTAAAAATGTCTTATGGCTGAGTGCATGAAAAGTGGTGATATTTGAAGCTATGAGTATAACACTCATCGTGTTTGTCATAACCCGACCTTTCATGTCTTGGAAAACCAATATGAATGTGAAATGTAAATGTCAATCCCGACAGTAATGGAATCGTTTGTCGAGATGAACTATCATTCTCGACAGTTAGGCTTTGAAATTCTCAACGGTTGACTCACTTATCTCGACAGTTGGTTTCGTAAACCAAACTTTGTTATGCTTCTTTTCTACGTATGGTTTTAGGGGTTGAAATGTATGATATATCATTATCTGAGCATAATTATTACTTTATGAAATATAAACGTCACGGTTATGGAACCATCTGTATAGATAAACTGTAGTTCTAGATGGAGAAGACACCGACCCAAAAGGTGTTTACCCGAACTACCAGAGGGTCCATCGGCCAGTTGGGTAAACAAGAGGATTGGTATGTGTTATTACTTTAATTTAAAAAAGCATTTGTCCAACTATTTGGAGTTCTTATCCTTATGATTTCAAAATTGGTTGTTTCGTATGAAGGTGTCGACCCGAAAGTGGTAGCCCGAACTATTAGAGCCATCGATTAGTAGGGTAAAGGAGGCGATTGGTATGTGTTACTACTTTCATTTTAAAAAGCAATTGCCTAACTGTTTGGATTTCTTAACCTTGATATTTGAAACTTCATTGCTTCATAAAAGAGTGCCGACCCGAAAGGTACATGCCCAAACGGTCACGAAGTTCTCTATGCTTGTGGCGTAATGGAGGTGGACGGTAAGTTCCGTAATGGAGAAATTATACAATGTCAAATTCTTATATTTTACGTTAAGTATGTTTAGTTGAAGACAAATGTATTATTTCGATGTTATACTTTAAATGTTGGTAGAATCTGTTATTTTCTTCCATTATTAAATTTTGGTAGCTAATACGACATAAACCACTTTTGCATATGAGTACACACTGATGTACCATTGGCATTAACCATACCCGTTGAAGGTGACAATGACGTTAACACAAATAGGCGACGATCAACACGTGTTCGAGTGCCTACTGCATCGACTAGGACTCCATTCACGAGCGGAGCAGAAAGAGAGTCAAGCAAAGTTAAATGAAGCAACATATCGGATACATTGTAAGAGTTAACTAGGGAAATAGTCACATATTCTCAAGGATAGTATAGCTATTGTTTTGAGTAGTTAATGACATGATAGTACTTTTGGCTGTGTTTATTTCACAATGGAAACATATCGTGGTCGTATTTTTGTGTATTTTTTACTTTAAATTTATTTTACAGTTCTTAGTAGTGATGCGCACAAATGTTTCATTTTGGTGTAACCGTCACTTAGACATTATGTGTTTCTACGGAAAATTCGATGGTATCATAGCTGAATTGGTTAATTGTGCAACTAATTTATGCTCAGGTGATCAACTATATTTATGGTCTCTATTTTCTGTCAGGGATTCATATGGTAATGTATGTACATAATGGTGTGTATCTGAATATCCGTTAAACACGAAGTTTCAGTGTACTTTACTCATTTGCAATGAACTGTCGAAAATTATTCATACAATTTGTCGAGACTGACAATTGAACTGTCAGCAGGTAATAAAATATGTTATCTAATAAACTACTATGCATGTAGTAATATTTGTACACCACTAATGTCTATGATTAATTTTGTCTAATTAGTTGTTTGCTCCTCAAGTGTGAACATGGAATAATGGGTTATCCAAGCTCTCATCTAATGGTGCAGTCTCAATATCAAAAATTAAATTTTCAGGTGCATTATCGTTTGAGACGCTTTGCATTTGATTGACCTCATAAGCTATGTTTGCTAGATGTATGGTGAATGCTGCTATTTTTTGTGATATGAGAACTTCTTATTTTATCACTCATCATTTTCTCTGTCATTTATTAGATTGTACACATTTGAATGCTCCATAATAGTAAATGATATGTTCTTCAGGTAAGTGCTACATTTAAGATCAAAAAGTACATAGGATCATTGATTACCAACAACTACAAAACGAATATTTATGATAAAATGGTACTCATGATTTAAGATTCACATTTCCCGTAAATTATGGACAAAGTTTAGGAAATAAAAAATGTTGTAATGACCTTAAACCATCACATCAATTGCCACTCAAGCAATAACTTAAGTTGTGATTCGGTGGTTGTTTATTAAATGATCATATTGCTTCACTCCAAAAATTTGATTATAAATAGCATGACATGACTTTTTTCTCATTTACACTTCAACACTCCTCCAACTTTGTGACACTTTATAAATCAAGTATATACAATTATTTTCACTCCATACAATCATATCAAGATAATGGGTTCTTGCACGGGAATCAACGAACTGCTCAACCTGAATGAGCCTCTGCCAATATCCACTTCGTCCCCATTTTTTCCCATCATAATCGAACCGGATGATGAGGAAGTCAGCTCTCCAAATGGTAGGGCAGAACATTCAATTGTTGACGACGATTGAAGTGGGCAACAATTGTCTACATCATCAGCTATAATTATGTATTGTAGTTTTGTCAGGGATTAATTTAGTACGTCTGTACCAAATGTTGTACAACAACATATCCCTTATGCATCCTACTTGTAGTCAGATTTTCTACTTTGCAATCAACTATCGAGAATGATAGAAACCTCCTGTCGATGCCGACAATTTAACTGTCGGAATGTTATGAAATATTTTTTCTATGTAAGTATTTTGCTTATGAACTTAAACACGACTAATGTCTGCAAACGATAATGAGATGAAAATGATAATATAACTTCAAAATATATAACGTCTGCTCCGTGACATGCAAAAAACAACCATGGATAAATTTGGAACAAAAACTTTCTTTCGGGGCCGATAGTTCATGTAATGAAGTAATCTGTCTATGTAAAAATTTTGAAAATTTGTATCCCTCCCATGTCAATAATTGGAAGCTCGATTTCCAAAATAGTAACGAATATAGCAATTTCCTTATGAATCGATATGTACCAATTTAAGTCTTCATTTTTCCGTATTTCGGCCGGAGGTATATTTATGTTCAAAACTTTCAACTTCAATTCAATTTAAGTGTGGGGATCAAGAATATCAAGTTTGTCCTTCAATCGTAACACAAGTCCGAATAGGATGATACTTATCGAAACTACAATGGAAGTGAGTTTGTCCCATCTCCACTGCCATTTGTCATTCACATGAACAAAATTTCCCCCATGCAACACGATGAATCTTAAATGATTACTCGTACCTGAAAAGTTGAGATTGCAATGGTAAGAATTCTGCACAATTAATATGTCGGCATTTAATAATATGAAAGTGACACATTCAAATATTAAATTCATACAATAGCAAGAGGTCAAACCGATAGTTGAAATGTCTATTCCGACAGTTTCCAAGTATCGAATTCGACAGTTTAAATGTCTAATCCGATAGTTTCTAAATATCGAATTCGACAGTGAACTATCGAAACTAACGGGGAGCATATATATGGGTGATTGGAACAAATTCTTCATTATTAAGTGTGGTTATCAATATTGTACTATTGAATGACAAAATTTTCTTCCCAAATAATTTGCACAATAAATCATTAAAGAGACAATCCTTCAAAACATTTATTGAGTTTGATTAAAAGAAATTATTCAAAACATTAATGATAATAATCAATTCTCCACTACAATATGACAACATCTTCCCAATAAATAACTCAATATTTCATTAAATGTGAAATCATTCACAACATTTTATAGAGGATATTGGTATCTTTATTCCAAAAGATTTGAAAAACCAAACAAATCAATGAATAATAATATCGAAAATTTTGAATAAATATGACCATGTTGTATTTAACATTTCAAAAGTAGTAAGTTATAAGATAAAAATATAAACAATTTGTAATATGCTAACCTCTAAAAATGGAAGATGAATCTAATAGTAATGTCTTATTGATGAAAAAATGGAGAAAGTTAAAAAGTTAGGGTTTGTTAATGTTAGAAGAAATTATTTATGCTCACTTTTGATTAGGTTTTTTTTATTACTATTAACAAAATTCATATTACCCAATATAATGGAATTGTTCTCCTGCCCACGGTGAGCAGAATAAGACTGCCCACCTGCTGATGTGGCAGGAGAACCCAACGTTGCGTTCTTTTCGAGTGGGCAAAATAAGATTTTCCACCATATGCAGGAGAACGGGACTGCCCAATATAATATACATATATTCAATGTGTATAGTACAAAAATTAATTTATCACATCATAACATTAATGACATTCAAGTCAAGAATTAATGAGCATTAAATGCTTTGTGTCACTAAGGGTAAATTGGATTTTTCACACAAAAAGAGACAGTTTTTAGCATCATTAGTAAAAGTAGCATGTTGTGTTTTCAAGTTTAATGACATTTATGAAAAATCCCTATCTTTTAATTAAAAAGTGACACGACATATAACTTTTCAACAAGGAATTTGACAAGAACATATTGAGGGATAAAAATAAGTCAGCATTTTTCGTCTCACTTTGTGCCTGATTATTGACACAACATGATAGTTTTTTAATTATAAATAGACATAACACTGTAAAATTGAGAACTCTAGTTATTTTGAAGTGTGCAACATGTCACTTTAAGCATAAAAGAAAATAATTAATGAATTTTAAATTAAAAAGTGACACACTTTTCATTCACGTTTTCGATTAACAAGAATTTGACAAAAGTACATAACAAGAAGTGCCAATGAATTCAAAATATACGAGAACCAAATGCTGCAACATTCCTTTAAAGTATTTTAAATATTTTATTTATCTTAAGAATAATAAAATTTATATAGGTCCACAATTTAATTTGAGAATTTGAGAAGAATAAGCCCCCAAGTTAAAATTCAGAGTTTGAAGTGGCTGCATTTTGCTTTATATATATGATTTAATTTTTTTTTTATTGCATCATCTCTTAATTTGATTGTTGATTGCTCGTTGCTAGACTTTGATTGCTTCACACTCGATTTCAAGCCTCTAGGTTACATAATGACACAATTAACATGTAGCAAGTACTATATTTTTCACTATTTTTGGTGTGTTTCTAATAGTTTATATTGAAATAAATTGTTGAATTGTTGTTGCATTGCAGACATGTAACTGAATTGTTATCTTGTCGACTTATTATTAAATATTGTTACCTTACTAGTTTTTTGTTAAATTTTTGAATTGTTGTTGCAATGTTTAATTCTTGACGTATCGTCAACACATTAGAATGTAAAAGAAAAGATAATACACCACTTGGCATCTCTGACATGCCGTCGACGAAAACTTGTCGGTTCATCACTGTTTTAACCCAATAACTAAATTCATGTATCCAACCTATCATCATTGCTTTGCTACAAGGGCCTGATTAAAAGTCAAAAGATCGTGTAAGTCAATACTACCCCTAGCTTTTGGTTGGCAAATATAGTCAATACATCTTATGTTTTCCCTAGTCCTGGCCCCTACCAAAAGGAATCTCATTACAATCGAGAGTTTGAAAACACTCATCAAGGCACGTAATAGATCGATATGAACTTCATAAGCTATCCCGTGATAAAGTTACTTCTTGTTAATATCTTCTTCTCGATTCCAGTGTCATTTTTTTTTTTAAAGATAAAGAAATCTTACAAGTAAATCCAACCTTTTGTCTTGAACTTAAAAAAATAAATAAAAAGTCTAAGAGGGGCCAAGTCTATGTAGGTATGGACTGTACAATTGCTTTTATCAAAATTTCTTGACCCCCTATCGTAAAATGTTTCTTTCGCCATAGCTGGAGTCAATTCTACACCCATTCTTTAAGGCCATAAAAAATAATAATATAATAAAAATAAAAATCAATCTTACTTCTACCAATTACAAAGGGCAGCCCAAGATATTTGCATTGAACCTGAGCTCTTTTTAAACCAAAGAGTTTCAAATTATCCGTTGTCTAGCAGCAAGTGTTCGGGCTCAAGGTAATGTCGTATTTCATCATATTAATCTTTTGCGCTGCAGATATGTACGGGCGAGGAATCCCCAACTTAATAGGGGAAGGGGAGGGAACAAGGCCAAGAAATCAGCCCCAAATCGAGGATATGGATCATGGTTCCTATCCTCTTTAAATTCAACAAAGACATTTTAAAAAGTGCATCATATTCATAAATGGCAATAAAAAATAAATGGTTGTGGAGATAAAATGGCACAATGATGGTGATTATGCTGCTTACGAGATTGTTGGTTGGATGCTTTGACCGATTTTGTTGAATTGATGACTGCTGTCTCTATTTTTACAAAAACGTTCTTTTGTAAAGTGCGACTTCTTTAGTGAGTTTGAAAGGCATCTGATGTCACCAAGTGTCAACCCTAACACCGTTGGATGGTTGACCTTTTGGTGACTTCTGATATACTGTTTATTGCCTAGGGTTGGAGGATAGAATTCATTCATTCATCTCTTTGTGACTCTTTTAGTTCTCTCGTCTTTTTCTCACTCAAAAGGCTGAAAGCTTGTTTTTTATCTTTAAGATACTATCCATCAACTTTTTATACATCTTGAGTGATTTGTATATTGTTGAGTATTGTTTTCTTGAGTGAATGGTTGTATAGATCGAAATGCTTGCTTGATGTAATCTTGAGTTATTCATTCTAAGTGCCCAGAAAGTGTATCTTGAACGGTTTCTTTGGTTCCGGTTATAACATAGTGGTTTGTTCCAATGAAACCTCTTGTCTTATGATGAAAATTCTTGTGTTCTTATTCTTTATTTCTAATGCTTTATAGTTCTGTCATTTGTTGGTAAAAATGCCTAATAATTTGAACGTAATCTTAGCAATGGGGGGTTAAACGGGAATTGGAGCCATCCTCGTCTCGCCCAATCCCCTCTTAAACAGGGATGGGATGAGAAAATCCCCCGACAGGGAGGGGGATGGGGACCACATCCCCCAGTAAGATCAATAAGTTGATTCGTATCAACTTATTGACTTCAAAAAATAAAATAATAATAATATTTTTTGGTGAAGTCGTTCCGAGACCAGTCCATTGTTATTTCTAAAGAGATCTCATACAAATTTAGAATATCTTTAATAGTTGAACAATCTCACAAAGCAGCACCACAAAAAATCAGACTGTCATCATCTTAAAAGACTCTATGTAAAGGACAATATAATTCTCCTAAACGTTAGAAAACATGCGTTTCAATTTAGAACAACCAACATACCTACAAAGGTGAGAATCATAATGAACTCAACAAAGACTTAATCGATTTGGATAATTTTGGTTCTCATCTTTCACATAGATCCGATCAATTTTTGAAGAACCTTAATCCAAACTAGAAAACTTCATTCGATTGACAAGAAAATCAGATCAAATCAGATGATACCACAACTTATTTACAAGGATTATCCACTTATATGATCAATCGTATATGTACATTTTTTTCCATCATTGTGTAGAATTAATAAACTATCTATACAATTTTGTTTACTTATAATTGAGTAATTTTGCGAGATTAAATTAGAAATTGTCGTTTTCAATTCTCGAAAAAGTGTTAATCTACATCTACAAAATAACTAGAGTTTTGTACTACTTTATAGAATAAAAAACCAATCCAAGTAGATTGAAAAATAAGATTCTTTGTTTATGTGTGTACAAAGAAGTGGTAGCCCACCTCATCGAAGCGTGTAAAGCTAAATGATCAAGTTGGTTATTCCCTTCTCTAACCTCCAAAGAATTACTTCAGGGTGCTGGATTTTACACCTATTCACACACCCTTAGCCTCAAATTCAACACTTCTCCTGCGACCAAACGATTTTTTTCAATAGATTCTTGTAAGTGAATAAATAAAGTGAAGATTATTCAATGCTCATCTCTGAAGGATTCTTTGATGGCCCCTAGAATGGATCACTTTCTTGTTCCTCATCTTTTGTTGTGTCAATTTGTTTTTGCATGCTGAGAAGAAAGAATCAGAATTTTCAACAGTTTCAACTTTTGGGTTTGAAATGGTGACCTCCAAATTACTTATCTCCCCTTTTTTCAAAAGATAAGAGTTGTGTTTTTTTTTATTGTTGGTTTTCTGTGCCAACAGAAGAAGGTTCGGAACGAACCAAAGATAATTCATTGCAAGTATGCTCGAGAAGGCTCTACATAAATCGAAAGTCTAATGACCTAGCACCCTTGCCACGAAGATATTATCGAGAGAAATATTTAGGATTATTAGTAAAAATGAACAAAAAAATTGAGAGAATAAACCTGATACTTGAATTCAAAAGTCTGAGAAATCAAATATATAAACATTCAACAAACTTCAATGTCATCCTTTTTCCATTAAAACCTTTACATTTTTTCAACACATATACATGTCTATATTGTACAATCTTGACTGAACGTAAAAATATTGGAGATTTATCTGGTGACTGAACCCTCTATTCCACGTCTAATAAATTGCATGAACTTGGAATAGGATATCAAAGAATCAAGTTACAGAAGGGCAAAACAAAAGCAAAGTTGATTAAAATTTTCTCAGAAAAACTTGAAAGCATTCTCTCTTTGGCGTCCCACCTCTGAGGAAATTGCAGTTCTAATTTGTCGAAATAAATGTCTATTCGATGCTTCGGGCTGATTCCTATAACTTGTCAACTGATAGATTTGCCCTTGGTTGACATCCATTTTTTTCTCATTTTATTTCTCTTTCTTCATTTCAACCATATTTTATCAATAAAATAATATTACACATAAATTCAAAAATTCTCATTACTTTTTAACCACACATTCTTCCATCAATCACTATTCCGAATCAAATTCTTCTCCAAAATGGGTGTCAAACACAAGTGTCACCATGACCACCCAATTTGAATTTGTTTCACCATGGCTACCCAACTTTATATTTAGTGTCATTATAGCCACCCAATTTGATTTTATTTCACCATGGTCATCCAATTTCATATAACGTTTCACCATGACCACCTAATTTCACTAAACATTTCACCATGGCCACTTAATTTCTTTTTACTATTTTCATTAATTTTAAAATGGGTAAAATGGTAACTTTGTATTATATATATAAAATAAATTTAAAAAAACAAAAATAAGTTTTATTTTATTTAATTTTTTTAAAGAAGTTTTTATTTTATTTTTCTAAATAACTTTTTTAATAAGTTTTTATTTTATTTTATTTTTTTAAGTAACATTTTTTAAATAAGTTTTTATTTTAATTTTTTAAAAATTATTTTATATATATATAATGCAAAGTTACCGTTTTACCCCTTTTGAAAATGAAAATTGTGAAAATAAGTTGGATAGCCATAGTGAAATGTTATATGAAATTGGACGACTATGGTGAAAAGTTATATGAAATTGGATGATCATAGTGAAATAAAATTAAATTAGGTGGTCATAGTGAGATTAAGTATAAAGTTAGGTGACATGATAAAACAAAATCAAATTGAGTGGCTGACATCAAATATAAAGTTGGATGATCATTGGTTGATTTAACTCGATAGAAACATGCTAGGGGAGTCAGGGACCATGCCTCGTTGAAAAGTCACTATAACATTCCCCGGTTAGCAAAATTCTTCTTTGGTTAAGTTCCAACCTGAACAAAATTGTGTAATTCTTCTTTGGTTATGTTCCAACCTACACAAAATGTGCAACAATCCGGACGCTCTCGCCATGTAGCTATAAAGGGTTAAGAGTATTTTCAAGAGACTCTCTATTTTTAAAGAGTATATTTTATTATTTGGAAAATATTTATAAATTTAGAGAGTTAAAATTTTGATGTACTCCAACAAACTCTTTATATTTAACACTTAATTTTACTACTCCCAAAAAATATTTATTATTTTTCTTTATCTTTTATTTTAACTAGTTTTTCTTTACATTATTTTATTGTTTTCATACATTG
>CAIGRN010038959.1:0-12521 GCA_903798345.1 Fraxinus anomala
TAGATGTATATTTCTAGATGACATTGTGCGAGTTGTAAAAATCTATACCAATGATTGTTTGAAGTTTTGTTAAAATTCATGTATAAAACACGTCATCTCACAAGAATGTGATTCATGATGTCAGTAAATATATATATAGCAAGATTGTATATTGTAACAATCATGCTACATGTACATTTTCCTTCACATTAATTTGACACTCTTTCACATGACATTCATTATAGTTAGTGATTTCTACAACACCCTATAACATTATTGGCCAAATTTTGACACATAAGGGAAATGTTAATTACAATGTCAAAGAAAATGTACATATACCTTAATTCATTTTGTAATTGTGTTATATACCTGACCATTCCAACCTCTCTTGAAATTTAATGGAGCAAATGACAAAGCACAAAAATCTTATGTCCTTAGAAATCCTTTCCAATAAAGAATTTTGAACAGACGTCCATATATTTAGAAATAAAATTAGTTTTAAAATTGTAAATATACTTAGAAAATTATGAAGTTTGAAAGAAAGATCAAATTTACATGTTTGGTTAAGCTTAAAACATGTGAAAATTACACACACATAATTTTTAACTTTTCAATTCGAAAATAAGATTTAAAAGTTTTTTGTTTTAAAATTGGGTGATAATTCATTTTTTAATATTAATAATAACATCATAAAATTAAATTAATCTATATACCTCCACCCCACCATTATTTCACTTCCATATACTAAATTTTTTCCTCATTCTTCTCTCTAACGCTCGCCTCTCATCACTGTGTAGTGGCACTGCACAGTTAGCACCATTGCGCACAGCATTATGATGTTATTGTAGTGGCAGCGACTATGGGCATGATTTTTGGGGTGGTTTTGGATATGAATCAATTTGTTACTTAGCCAGAGTTTTTGGTGATTTTTGTTTGTGGTTGCTGGTGTTTTGCAAATGGTGGTGGTGTACAGGTGGTGATGGTGCTGATGGTGATGGTGAAGTGGTGTGTAGGTGCTGATGGTGATTGTGAAGTGGTGTGCGACGCGATGGTACTGGCGATGGTGGCGGCGCGATGTTCGGTTTGTAAAAGGAACAAATATTGCAGTAATGTCAATGAAGAATTTTCCCCACACACTTTATTGATAGAAATTTTATGTTATATACAAAATGATTGAGAAGCTAATTTAGGAGACATATAGACGGTAAGGCTAAATCTATGCTATTGTTACAATGTACAGCTATAGAATTCAAACTTAGAAACAGGAATCTTCGACATGAATTTAGGCTAGAGATGCACTGTTTTGGTTTGACCAAGATCCACACATGCTTCCCTTATACGCCCCCGCAAGATTGAGCTTCCATCGGCAAGACCAATCTTGTTGCGTAGTAATTCTGTGCGCTATTTTGACAACGGCTTTGTTAACAAATTAGCTAGTTGATCATGAGTATGTACATGTCTAACTTGGATGCTTCCTTTTTGCACTAAGTAACGCGCAAAGTGAAGATCGATTTGAATGTGTTTCATACTCGAATGATTGACCGGGTTAAAATTGAGATGTGTGGCTCCGAGATTGTCACATAACAGCTGGGGAAACTCTTTGACTGGAATTGCTAGTTCTTTGAAAAGAGTGGACAACCACATTGTCTTGGAAGCTGCATTTGCTAGTGCTCTGTATTCAGCCTTTGTTGAGGATCGTGCAATGGCTCTTTGTTTCTTTGAGCTCCAAGAAATGGGATTAGATCCCAAAAAACTGATATATATGCAGAGGTTGACGTGTGGTCATCTACATTTCCAGCCCAATCGACATAGGAGTATGTTCTTAATATCGGAATTCCAGCTTTGTTGATCTGAATACCATAGAAAATGGTTTGTTTTAAGTAGCGGATGAGCCTTTTGATTGCTGTCCAGTGATTTGTAGTCAGCTTGTGCATAAATTGAGAGAGTTTATTGGCTGCAAATGAGATATCTAGACACATCAAGGAAAGGTATTGAATGCTGCCAATAATTCTATGGAACTCTGAGCTGTCCACAGTAGAAATGCCATCATTCAATTGAAGAGATTGAGTGGTAGAGAGAGGTGTTGAGACATCTTTTGCACCACTCATACTTGAGTGGGCTAAAAGTTCACTAACATATTTATGTTGTGAGAGAAATAATTCTGCCCGGGTAGGGATTACTTCAATCCCTAAGAAAAAATGTAGAGAACCCATATCCTTGAGATAAAACATGTTACCCAGCTGCTTAATAATGGTGGCCACAAATGTGGAATTATTTCCTGTAATTACAAGATCATCAACATAAACCAGGAAATAATAAAGATTGGAACTTTGCCTGTAAATGAAGAGAGAGGAATCTGCTTTGGAATTGTGAAAACCCAGCTGAAGAATGGCATTTTTGAGTGTTGTGTATCAAGCCCGTGGGGCTTGTTTAAGCCCATTGATGGCCTTTTTTTAACCTACAAACATGATTAGGTTTGGACAATTCTTTGAACCCTGGAGGTTGTTCTATAAACAGAGTCTCAGTTAATTTACTATTTAGAAAGGTATTGTTGACATCTATTTGCCTCATATCCCATCCATTCATGATTGAAATAGATAAGATGACCCTAATAGTTGTTGGTTTAACTACAGGGCTAAAGGTTTCTGTGTAATCAACCAATACTAGGTCATTGATTATAGCCCTTAGCAACTAGACGGGCTTTGAATCTGTCCATTTACCCATCAGCTTTTCTTTTTACTCTGAATACCTACTTACAGCCCACATGTTTACAATTTGATGTTGGTAAAACTAGGTTCCAAGTCTCATGTTTCATTAGAGCAGTAAGCACATTGGACATGGCCTCACCCAGTGAGGTTGAGAAATGGCTTGGCTCACACTTGTTGGTTCAATGGTTTGGGGGAGATGATGTTTGGACACGGTATGGATTTGTTTTGGTTTGAAAATTTGGTTCATTGATCTTGTGGTCATGTTATGAGTGCGTTGTGGAGGATTATTTGGTTTGGTAGGGTTTGGAAAATTGAGAGTTGTGGGATCATGATCTGGACTAAGATGTGGATCAGTAGAAAAATCATGAGATTGTGATTGCAAATTTAAAGAAGAACCAGTCCGATTGTCATGTAGAAGAGAATTTGAATGGATGGTGTTGTGATCTAGGACTTGTAAACAATCATGAAGTAAAGAAGTAGAGGGTCTGAAATTACGAGAACCTTCAGGAGGCAGCGATGAAGGTGGCATGCCGAACAGCGTTGATGTAGGTACGACAGGCTGTTGAGTATCAAAGAAGAGGGGAAGAAATTTGTGAGGTTCTCGAGTGTTCTGGGTTGTCACGAAAGGCACAAGTTTGGACAGACTAGAGTGGTGTTGATTTTCATCAAATAATACGTGTCGTGAGATGAATAATTTTTTTTGTTTGAGGTTCAAAACACTTTTATGCGTTTTGGGTTGGTGAATAACTGAGAAAAATGATGGCTTTGGATTTGGAGCTACATTTTATTTGAGTTATAGGGCCATGAATACACCAAATTTTTTTAATTTCAAATAATTGGGTGTTTGAGCAAAAAGGACTTCAAAAGGTGATTTTTCCCGGAAAAGAGGAGTGAGTTGTCTGTTTATGAGATAAGATGCTGTTTGAAAGGCATATGGCCAATACGAGTAATCAAGATTTGTATCATGAAGAAGTGTAAGGCCCGTTTTAACTAGATGACGGTGATAACATTCAGAGACACCATTTTGTTGTAGGGTGTGTCGAGCAGTGGTGTAGTGAGTTATGCCATAAAGAAATATATGATTTTAAAGCGATGAACTCACCACTATTGTCGGAGTATAGTGTTTTGATAGATTTTTGAAAAAGGGTTTCAACAAACTTTTTGAAATGGGGGAAAATATTAGAAATATTGGATTTAGTGACCATTGGATAAAACCATATATATTTTGTATAATGATCAACAAAAATAAGGTAACATCGTGATCCATCAATTCCAGAATAACTAGCGGGACCCCACACATCCGTGTAAATAAGTTCAAGTAGCTCATGACTTTGAAGACTAGTGGCACGAAAAGGTTGTTGATGTGCTTTATTAATAGAACATGAAGAACGTAATGAAGACAAATTTTTGTTCAATGAAATAGGAAGAGAAAAATTCTTGACAAGATGATGGACAATTTTAATAGAAGGATGCCCAAGACGCTTGTGCCGCCCATCAATGGAAGTCCGTTCATGCACATTAGCAACTTTTTTTTAATGTTACCATTGATTACGGGAATGTGGAGATGCCATTGTTACATACTCCTTTTAGCAAGATTGCCCCTGTGATCTTGTCCTTCACAAGAAAATGAAAAGGGTGAAATTCAACAAAGATTATTTTGTTTGGTGAGATGATGAACATAAATTAAATTTTTGCAACGGTTTGGAACACTAAGAGTATCACGCAATATAAAAGTTCAATGAGGAGAGTGCAAAGCCAAAGAACCAATGTGTGAGACTGCAAAACCTAAACCATCACCGAGAATTACTTCGCCAGTTCAATCATATTCAGAGTGAATAGATAAATTGGATAGATCACCCGTGATATTATGAGAAGCAGCCGAATCAAGTAACCAATTTTTGTTCTTTCCAGTAGAGGTTGTAGCACAATTGATGGAGACATTCGGTGAATGCAGTTGAGGACAGGACTTAGGAATGTGGCCTAATTGGTCACAAATTTAACATTTGGGCTAGTAACGCCGATTAAAATTGTTGGGCCCGCTAGAGTAGCTGTTCGAGCGACGTCCATCACGCTGGGCTCCATTTGAGTTTCGGCTGGGCTAGAGCCTTGATGCCCATGTTGAGGACCATTTTACTTAAAAGGCCATGGGTGAGTCCCCCTTGTACAAACTGCTTCGTCTTCATATAATTTACAGAAGCAACCAGATTCTGCGTTGCAGCTTCTAGGCGCCATAAATATGCCTCGTGTCCAACCAAAAGGTCATGCAACTCCTCAAAGGTCAGTGATGATTCTCGGGCTTGAATAGGCGCAGCAATCTCCTGAAAATCTGGGCCTAAACCATTTAACACATAAAGGGCTAGGACATCATCTGAAACTGAATGATCAATGATGGCTATTTCATCAGCCAAGGCCTTCACAACATGGAGATATTTTGTAATCGACCGATCTCCACACTGGATTAAGGTGAGTTCCTCCTTTAACTGCATAGCACGAGTTCTTAATTGGCTAGCATATGGAGTTTTTTTAACTTTTTCCAAGCTTCATGAGAGGTCTTTGTCGTAGCAATGAGTGGGGTGATTGAAGCAGATGTGGATGATAGCATAGCACTTAGGATAAGTTTATCCTGTCGGAGCAGGGATGTCAGCGAAAGAGGGGCACCGAATGGTGCCTTCGACATAGTCGATAAATCATAACCAATAAGGAGTGCTTCAAATTGAGCACGCCATTGAGCAAATGTGGAGAGAGTTAATTTTTCATCGATTTAGGCAGTGATGTTGAGAGCAATTAGGGGTTTATCTACTCCGAAAGGAGGTTGGGCATAGAGGTTAAAGTGAATAGCCCAAATCTTTATAAATTGGTCTATATTTTAATCTTTATTCGATGTGATATTCTATCATTTAACATGTCCCAGCAAAATGGTGCTCGTTTGAGCAGACTAATCTTGAAATTCGTGTGCTCATTTTTTTGAGTCTTAATCGGATCAAATTACTCGTTGGAGCATAATGAGCTCTGATACCATGTGAAAGGAACAAATATTGCAATAATGTCAATGAAGAAGTTCCCCCATACACTTTATTGATAGAAATTTTATGTTATATACAAAATGATTGAGAAGCTAATTTAGGAGACATATACACGGTAAGGCTAAATCTATGCTACTTTTACAATGTACAACTATAGAATTCAAACTTAGAAATATGAATCTTTGACATGAATTTAGACTAGAAATGCTCTATTTTGGTTTGAGCAGGATCCACACATGCTTCCCTTATACAGTTGGTGGCGATGTTGGATTGGGAGACTGTGTTGGGTGGGTGGGATGAAAAACATTTGTGACCAATTATTTGGATGATTGTGACTAGTTAATTTTTTAATTTGTGACTAATAAATAATATGTAGCTGATAAAATAGATATTTGTGACCAACAAATAATATGTGGCCTAAAAATATGCGATATTGTGACTAAATTCGTAATCATAGCTTACAATTGTTACGTTATGATCAATTAATTTAATAATTTATGACTGTGTTGTTACATATAAAATTTGTGATTTGTGATTGAGAAATAATACATGACGTATTAATTTGATACTTTATGATCGATAAATGAATTGTAACATTTAAATTTTGTGATTTATGACCTACAAATAATGAAGGACAAATTAATTTGGCAATTTGTGAGCGACAAATAATTTGTGATATATAAGATTTTTGATTGTGATTAATACATAACTCTACTATAAATTGTATAATATTATAAGCTTAATATATTTAATTAATAATACACACACACACGGTCAAAGTTAAATATTAATTTGAACTAAATATACATTTTATGAACCCACTACTATTCTTCTTACCATTTGTATTTTAAATTATTTATAAATTTATCAAATGAAGCCTATATAGGTTAATCTAAAAATGTATAATATTTCCAACTAATGCTATAAAAATTGTATCTAGGATGACCTAGGTCGACCCGATGTCAAAGCTAAGGTTGACCACTAATTGTGCTTTCGATACTTGAAACAAAGACTTTGGGGCGTGACACTGTCACCCCTCTAGTTAAGGTTTAAGTTAGCATACGCGAAGATAAAATATAAGCAATATGTTAATATAATGGTAGTTAGGCGAGCATAGAGGTAGTCGGGTGAGCATAGTGATAGTCGAGCTTGCATAGCCATAATTAGGCTAGCATAGTGGTAGTCGAGTAATTGCATTCAATTCATTGGCCATCATAGTTCACTATTTATAACACATAGCATCATTACCCCATCCATCTCTTGTTGATATTTATTGTTAAAATGTAGAATTTTCACTCTTTTATACCACAAGAATTTTTTTTACATACTGATATTTGGTGGGATGTAAATAGATTGACTACATCAAATGGTGGAGAATTAGAAGCTCGACTACCTTTAGCACTCGAAAAATCCATGGGTAGGCCAACTTTTGGGCTTAGGCCCTTGGCAACCCAAAAATTCTTCTATATAAAGAGGAGGAGAGTCTCCATTTTTTTTCACTCTTCTTGATTTTGCAAACCTTGAGCATCTCTTCCACTCCCTTCATTCCCAAGGTAATTCCCTCTTCCACTCTTATTTTTTCTTGAAATACCTTTAGTTTGTAGTTTCATCCCATCTAGATATATAAAATATTTTGTTGTCATCGTCATCTTCTAACCTAGAAACTTTGAAATCACATTCTTACGTGTTAAGTGGAAGCGTGAGTGAGAGTGAAAGTGAGAGGAAAGGGTGTCGATCGACTCCCTAGGGATGGTGATAATCCCACATACTTCAATGATCCCTCTACTTTTGTTCCATGCTCTCTCAAAAATCACATCAGTTCTTTCAAATCCCCGAATTATAACCTTGAAACTAAAAGGGATCCGACGGGTAGGGTCGTAGTTCTTGATATTCCAAAGGGACCTAACTCTTACAATTCTCCAACCAAATTGAATCAATTACTTGATAAGTATACTCACGTTGACAATTATTTCTATAGAGCCCTTAGGTCCAAAGTGGAGCTTCTCGGGTTAGATCCCGCGAGATTGTATGTACAAAGATTGTTTAGATTGAGGTTTAGATTTCTTATCCATCATTTCCTTATTTCAATCTTCAACGAATTTCATCTGATTCCCAGCTAAATAAATCCCAATGTGTGGAGGAAAGTATTGTACATCTTACACCTTTACGTCAGTGAAAAGATTGTGCCTTCCATTAACCTCGTTAGGTGTGTATTTGAATTACACAATTTACCCCAGTACAATGCCTTTGTCTACCTCATGACTAGGGTTCATCTCCATATTCCTAAGCATAGACATTCTAACAGTAGGTGGAAGTCTTGATTCTTCTTTGTCCGACCTTTCGAAGGCCAATTTCCACTCAATACTCATTGGAGAAACCCTCAAATTCGCCTTTTCAACAGTCTTGCTGAGACTTTCAAATACAAAAATTGACTCGCCTACCACCTTTCATACGCCTCTTATCTCAAGTTTACCATGAAGAAGATGTTGACGTTGGGGATTGATCGACCTATTGGTAGGCTCTCATTTATTGCTTTTACTTTCAAACTTGTGTATATCTTTACTTATCATTTTTTGTGCCTGATAAGCTTTGTTGTGTGCATGTAGGTATGGACTTCAACTTGGCGGAAGTTTTGAGCTCACTACTTGAGCTTGAGCCTAAGAGGGATGAGGGATTGCCAACTCAAAAAAGAGAAAGATCGCGGACAAGGAAAAGGGGAAGAACACTAGCTTCAGAGCTATTGGATGAGTCCTTAAGAGCCATCCCACCACCTAAGGTTGGAGGGAGTGGCTCGAGTCGTAATGAGATTAGGTTCGAAGTTGAAGGTTCCTCACTCTCAGATCTCAGATTTCTACTGACTTGGAGGAGTGTGAAGTTGATATGGTTGAGGCTTTCATCATACCTGATCTTGCTAGAACTTTGGCTAAGCGCAAAGTAGATGATGTAGACAGGGTCTTGACGGTCTACAACATAAGGGTATTCTTTTTGCTCTATTTCTTCATGTAAGCTTCACTTATCGGAGCGAGTTTCCTTCTAACGATGGAGTTGAAGGCTCTTGAGGAGGACAAAAAAAAGGAAGGAAGCAACTTTAAGAAGAAAAATTTAGCCTTAAAAAAGTCACTCGATGCATCGGAATCTTATAATAAGGAGATGGAGTTCCGAGTCAGTAAGCAGGAAAATGAGATTGATAACTTGCTCTCTTCTCTAGCTCGTGCACAAGTTAATGTCGTAGAGCGATTGTAGTATGTTAGAGACATGAATGTATACGACCAAAAACGATGGTGGCCTCTATCACCCTAACCAAGGAATGGGTGGCTATCGAGCATTCGTCTATTGATCCTTTCGGCTACAACTGATTTCTAGCGCAACGTAGAGAGAAGGAAGAGGCAACTAAGCTGAATAAGACATTTGGATACACAAACACACCATGAAGAGAGGGTAAAGGGACCTCACATCCAGAGTGATCTAGTCTCACATTATTCACTTATTTGTAATTTTTATCACTATTTTTTTGTCATTCGACTGACTAGTAGTTTCTCGTGGTCCGGGATGTAGACATGATCTTGCATTTTGCTTTGGTTAATTATGGTTGACATAGTTTTGGCAAAATGACTCATGTCTAATGTGCTTTCAACTTTCTTTCATCTAAACCTTTTTTTATTTTTTTAGTACCTTGCTCATTACCAGTCGTTTGGATGATTTTAATGTGCAGATTGTGAGGTCTAGTGATTTTGAACCTTAACCAATTCTCTAGTTTTGAAAGCTCATCACTAGGACTGTAGAGCAATTTCAAGGTTATAAACATGTTCGGTTTTATTGCTCACCGCCTAGCTCTTTGGGCGATTTTGACGCATCAAGCATGAGACTTAGTGATTTTGGGTTTCAACCAATTCTTTGGTTTTGAAAGATCATAACCAGGACCATAGAGTAATTTTGAGCTTATAACCATGTTCGGTTGCTCACCGGCTAACCCCTTGGGCGATTTTGATGCGTCGTGTGCAAGATCTAGTAATTTTGAGTTTAATCAATTTTTTGGTTTTGAAAGCTCACCACTATGATCGTAGAGCGATTTTGAGCTTATAAACTATTTTGGTTTTGTTGTTCATCTCCAGCCTCTAGGGTGATTTTGACACGTCAAGTATAAGGTCCAATGATTTTGAGGTTTAACCAATTTTCTGGTTTTGAAATCTCATACTAGGACCGTAGAGCGATTTCAAACTTATAAACCATGTTTGGCTTTAATGCTCACTGCCTAGCCCCTGAGGTGATGTTTTATAGGAAGTTTTGAACCCGCGATTTAATCGATTGTAAATTAAGTATTTGCATTAAATTAAAACTTTCCTAGATTTGGGGACTTAGTAGGCACACTGAGACGTCCCAACTAGGTTGTCCTTTCCTTAGCGTTTTCATCATTCGTCGCCTTATAGACTTTCCATTGAATGATGCCTATGATTACAATAGGGCGGAACTTGTTGCAAGCATTACATTAGGGAAATCAATAAAAATCCTAGCAACTGTTTTTACAAGGAAATTAAAAGATATCCTAATTATGGTATTTACAAAGTTGGATTTAGACATAAATTCTTGTTTAGCGACTTATTGATAGTAATTCTTGAGAAGCTCAACATTCCACGACCTGCCTAGCGGTTTTACCTTTAAATCTTTAAGACTATAAGCTCTTTTTTCCAAGGCTACAAATTACTTCGTACGGTCCTTCATAATTTGGCCCGAACTTAGATAGAGAGTGCTCGATTGCTGCTACCTCTCTAAATACAAGGTCCCCCAACTGAAAAACTATTGGCCTCAACTTGCGATTAAAATATTTAGAGGCTTTTCGTTTGTAAGTTGTCATCTTTAAGCTGCCTATCTCCCACCTCTTCGAGTAGGTTGAGTTCGGTGAGGGTAGCCGCAATGTTGAGCTACTTGAGATTCATTCTGTCAGTTTCATTTAGGATTTCAATCGTAACGATAGCTTCCATTTCGAAGGATAGTTTGAAAGGTCTTTCCACCACTGGTTCCCACGTGATTCTGTGGTACGTTTATAGTACATTAGGTAACTCGTCCGCCCATATTCTCTTTTTCAATCTTATTTTCAAATCCAACAATATAGTCTAACTTTTTACTTTGACCTACCCATTTGACTGAAGGGAGCGATAGAAGTAAGTATCAATCTGGATATATTGAATCTACATATAATAGCCTTCTATACAAAATTTTGCACCTTAGCTTTGTGATGATGGCCAATGGCTCCGTCTCCACCTATTTGGTAAAGTAATCAATGGCGACTAGCAAAATATTTCTCTTCCCTTTAGTTATAGGCAATGGCCCCAAAATATTCATTCCCCACGGGAAGAACGGACAGACTCCAAAGATAGAGGACTGTTGTTCGGTCGCCACATGAATCGAATTTCCATGGCGTTGATAGACATCACATTTTTTTTACCAACTCACGACATCTTCCTTCATAGTAGGCAGATAATAGCCCGTCGCAAAGCCTTGAATACGAGGGTTGTTGCTCTTTAATGATTTCCATATATTTCTCATGTATCTTAAGTAACACTTCATGTGCATCTGTCGGATGCAAGTACTTCAAATATGGCATAGTAAAACATTGCTTGTCAAGTTCCCCATTAATAATAGTGAACAAGGCTGCTCTAATTCTCAATCTTTTTGCTTCGAAACAATTTTTGGTTGTTTGTCTTCTACGAGATAGTCGTTAATAGATCCATCCAATTTTTTTCTTACTCTATATCCACATTGTCAATAACATTTAAAATATCCCACTATTATAAAACTGGTACATTCACCATGCTAAGTAAATTCTTTAGGTTTGCGGATGCAAGCTTAGATAGCCCGTCAGCTAATTTATTGTCTTTGCGAGGGACCTTAGTTATCTTGAAACTTACAAACCCTCTTTGTAAGTCTGACTTTCATCAAATAGGTCGCCATTTTATTGTCTCTTGTTTTGAACTCTCTTGTTGCCTTCCTAACTATCAACTGAGAATCACTACAAATTTCAACTTATGTCACCCCCAATCTGGCTGCCAAGATTGTTAGCCCAAGAATAACTAACCAAGATGGGGGGGGGGGTGTGAATTAGTTTTTAAAACTTTTTCGAATAATTAACTAAAATCATGTAAATTAAAAACACGTTGATAAATTAATAATCGTAAGCAAATTTAAGCAAGTAGATTAATCAAATAATAAGTGCAAATATGAAAGCGATAAGTAAAAGGGAGAGAAGATGAAAACGATATAATTATGGAGGTTCGATCCAAAGCAATGATCTACGTCCTCCGTTACCAAACTTTTCGGCACGAGCAAGGCCTTTTTACTAAGTTGATTGACTTGTGGTGCAATCCAACATTTTACAACGATTCCGATGACTAACAAACAAGGAGCACCGATCCTTGGACAATGTTGAGATTTACTGGACCTCAATATGGCCCACAAGGTAACTTACAACAAGGAGCACTGATTCTTATACAATGTTGAGTTTTATGGGACTTCAACACGACCCATACTATTGAGCTTTACGAGACCTCAATATGACCCATACGGTGACTTACAACAAGGAGCACCGATCCTCATACAATGTTGATTTTAAAGGACTTCAACACGATCCACAATTTAAATAAAGTTTACAAATGAAGTCTTCTCTTCTTAATGAATGACAAATTCACAGTTGAGTACAAAAAGAGAAGTAGGCTAACACTTTAATAGATATAAATGAATGAATCTCAAGTGTTATGTTAGAAAAACTTTGATGAATATGATAATCAAAACTTAGATTTAATCAATCAAAGTGTTT
>CAIGRN010038969.1:0-23587 GCA_903798345.1 Fraxinus anomala
TAGGATGAATATATTTGAGAGCATGTATTAGTTTATGGACTGTGAATAAATTGCGTCTTAATTGATTTTTTGCTTATCCATGTAAAATGTGACAATATTTATGCACAATAATTGAGTTAGATGCCTAATCACTTAAACTATGATCCATAACATCCTTTAACCATATATTTTATAATTTAGGGTGTTCGAGTCGGTAAAAGAATTGATTTAAGATTGTAGTAATTCCGTGCATATTAAAAAGTTGTGTGGAGCGTCTTTGACTTATTGAGCATGCCTCACACCGATAATTTTTTTTACTCGAGTTAGTAAGTCCATATGGGTATCTTGAAACTTGGTACCCTTTGGTATTCAAAAAATGGGGAGTTATCGACTAAAAGATCGTTACAAAGGTCAAGAAGAGAAAAAATGGTGAGATTAATATTGAGCTGAAAAGAAAATATCAATATAAGTGAAAAAGAAAAATATATATGCAAGTGCATAAGTAAGAGCTGATTGTTATGGGCTTAGATAACTGGTAGGTTTGAATCACCGTGTTTAAACTTGATTGTTAGACCACTCATAATTTGGGAGAATTATCATATGAATAAATTGTTGATGTTATCAGTCACTAAATTAGAGTGGTGTAAGGAATTGATAATAGAAACTAAACTTTAGAATTACACTTTGGGGAGAAAATGAAAAAAAAACAAGTTTGGGGATGTGTGAGTCTCATGAGCGAAGAAATAAGATAATTAACCATTTAAGGTTGGGAATTGAACCAAATTGTGAATGTACGACGTTACACTTGATTTTTCACACAAACACCCGTAATACATTGGATAGGTGGAAGTTTAGCCCTTACATTATGAGACAAAACAACAAGGTATTTGACCAAAAAATTATTTTCATGTTTATGTGTTTATTAAGTTAGGTTACAATTTTGTTCGAGTACAAAAAAATGTTTAAGTTTGGGGGTGTTTGATAAGTATATTTTATACACTTATTCGAGCTCTAAAATATAGATATTTCCTTTTTTTTTTAACGAAATTATAGCCTAATTTAATATATAATGTGTTACTAGGTGAAACTCGATGAATGAAGGTGGAATTGAAAGAAAGAAGCGAAAAATGACAAAATTCAAAGTTTGTGGATTAAAGTGTAAATACTGAAAAGTTGTGTCAAGATGAAGATTCGATAATGCTAGGGGTCAATTGGATGCAAATATAAGTGAAAAAGGAGTGAAATATGATGAAAATATTTTCACAAATCAATTTTCTATCCCATAAGGATGTTCCAGATTTTTAACTTGAGATTGAGATCTATTTTTGACCTAGTAAATGTTTGAATTGAAAAAAGTCATTTCTAGTAAAGTTGTATCCGTTTGAGTTAAATTTACAATCCAATTTGAATCTCCTCAATCGAATATCGAGAGAGAAAGTTATGATAAAAATATTAATGGATGTCTAGTGTTGAATTTTTCTCGAGAGGCAGCGCCACTATCATGGCGTCTAGGCTCTACAAATCTATCAATTTTTCCACAAAGGTGGCTTTGTGGAGTTGCCTGAAGCTTCTACATCCGGCACAAATATGGGGAGAAGTATAAATACAAGAATGTATGTACTCTTGGGGGGTTTCACACATTGAAAGACATAAAATACAACTTGAGAATTAGATAGCCAAATCAAATGAGAAGAACGGCGAATCAGGGGTTTGGAATCAAGATTTGGAATAAGAAGAGAAATTTGGTGCAAGATTTATCAATTTTTCTACATCTTAATTTAAAACCCGTGATGTACTTCATTATTATTTATTCTTGTTCTTCATCTATCACGAGTAGCTAATTTTTTCATTAGGGCAAACAATGTAATTTAGTGAGACCTTTTATTTCTTTTATTCAAGATTCAAGTTCTTTTATCGTATATGTGTTGATTATATTCATATATTTAATGCTTTGAATTACTTGATCAATAATTCAATGTTTTTGTGAATCTTTTACAAATTAAGAGGTGAGTTTTAGATTTAGACCACATTTTAAAATTCAGTAATTTAGTATAACGTATACATATGTTAATTATTGCGGTCATTATATGAATTTTTAGAACAAATAGTACGTTTAACTAAGATTAATTCATATAGGGACATGGGATTGAATTAGTTATATAGGTTTAATGAGAACTCAAAAGGGGTAAATTAAATACAATGGAAGAATTCGATCGAACACTACATTAAATTTGTGGATTTTGAATTAAGACTTAAATGTAATCAATAGATAAAATTGTTATGTCATAATATCTATTTCATATTTGAAATATTAATTCGATCTTTGTATGCAATTTTGATACTCTCAATTAGTTAGATAAAAAAGGGCTATGCTATGTGTACATAGATGTACACATAGATGTTTACATAATGTGAGTGGAGTGGGGCCTATGCTACAGTATCGTGTGCCCTACCACACTCACATTATGTCAACCTCTATGTATATATCTATGTACACATAGATTAATCCGATAAAATTTACCAAATCATAATTATTTGTTTTTTCATCAAATAGGAGTTAGAAATATTAAATTAAATATTAAATTGTAGTCCAGTGCGAACGATCATCCGAACTTAATGATCAACTATATTACTTATTACGATATCGTACACTTACAGTATAAAAAATGCAACATTTATCCTAATTGCAATCGGATCACTGAATAATAAAATTTTAATTAATTTTAATGATTAAATAAGTGGAAAAAAAAATTTCACGAATCAACTTGAAAATCTGCACAACTTCAATGACTATTATGAAATTTAACTTATGACAATCCTATAATTATTTCAAAATCCCCATATCAATCGCATATTCAGTAAACGAAGTACACCTACAAATTGGTTGCATGAAGGAATAATTAAAAAACGACGTGAACAACAAAGCAATTATGGTACAATAAAAGTTAGCAATGCTTTGCAATTGAAAAATGGATTGCACGTAAATTAATTATGTATAAAACGGAATATAAAATGCACATAACCTTTAATGAAAAACAAAATGATGCCCAATAAGATTAGAACATGACTCCACTTATTAACGTAAGTCATACGCAGAACAACAACACGTATAAAATTATGTTTATAGCTTGAATAAATCCGAATGAATATGTGTTAAAATTGTTGCTAAAAAATGTGGTTCATGATTTGAAACTAAGAGAATAAAAAGAATAATACAAGAGAATTGAGTAATAGTACCAAAGCTCACATTTATAGGTTATTATTTGAAAATCTTGTCTGACAAATATTGCATTAGATAAAATTATCAACTTCTCCATTGTTGCAATTCATAATGTCTTTGCTGACATGGTTGACACATAAATCATTATGATAGCCAGACGGACAAACTTGTCGATGAGCTTTATGTGAATCAAACAATGTCTTGCATCATCATAACCAACTAGAGTCATGAACTATTAGCAAGACACAATAATGTATCTATTACATTAAAACGTGGTACTTCTGGACCAATATGTTATTTATTTCGAGGACGAAAATTATCTACTAGTCACCTCAAATGAACAAACAAATACTAGGTATCAGATGTATTTATCAATTTTAAAGATAAAATATTTTTCAGGATTTTTCTCTATAAGTTAATTAATGAACAAAAACTATTGGTTAGGTAATCGATCTACAAGGCAATGCAAAATTTTATTTTTCAAAAAGACAATATCCACTGTACCAAATAGTGCATTAAAACTAATAATTTTTAAACATGAAATTTAGGTGAGGATTGAGAATCTCTTCTATAAATTTTCCAATTCTACTATCTTTGAGACTCGTGAATTCGGATGTTTCTCAATAACTAGTTTTGAAGGAAAATAATTTTTTCTTGGAAATTTCATAATAATTAAGCGCTTGTTTGGTAATTTTCTAGAGAAGTAAATTCTTTGAAAAATATCTGTTTTTTTGTACATATAATTAAAAATTAGGAAAAAATTAATTGAAAACATATAAAATAAATTTTTAGAGACCCTATGACAGAAATTAAGTGTAAAAAAGAAGTAATTCTCAAAGAATCAAAATCAAACAAAGACTTAGCCCTTGTTTGGTAGAAATTAAAATTAATCTAAATCAAAATTGTCAACTAATTTTACCATTCATTTTATCGGACCCGTAAATTTTCAACAACACATTTCATCAATTTTTATTAAACTCTACAAAAAATATGATTTTGATTCCCACAAAAAAGAGACTTACTTTATAGCCTATATTATGAGACAAACTAATCTCCCGCCCAAATATGAGCTAGAATTGATCTCTTACCCACAGAAAGCAAGATATATAATGTCTACCACTGACGTGACCATGTGTGACAATTGTGAGCACACACTTCTCTCTCTCTTTTCCATCACATGTAACTATTTGTCCACTAAAACCACTTGTCAAATTCGGAGTAGAGAAGTTTGGATGTTAGCCAATCAAGTTAGAGGAGAATCATTCCATAGATGTCACCACTTCGCCCAAAAATAAAAAATAAAAAAAATAAATAGATAGTGCGGTTAATGAAGGAAAGGCCAATTTCGAATTTCTATATATTTTTTGAGTAGAGATGTAAACGAGCCGATCTGACTCGCGAACCGAAAGTCACGGCTCGGGCAAAAAACGGTTCAAGCTTTTTCGGCTCTAGCCGAGCCGAGCCAAAGCTCGATCGAAAAATCAAGGCTCGACTCAAGTTGTTGGCTCCGGCCTTGTCGAGCCAAGCCATGTGCCTTGCCGAGTTGACTCTTTTTTTTATTCGTGAAATTTGAAAGTTCTTTTTTTTAAAAGCATATTCTACAATTTAAAGAAAATTTATAAATTTAGAGTAAAAAAAATTAACTACTCCAAAAATATTATTTATATTTAACACTTAAGTTTACAAAAAAAAAAAATTATTATTTTTCTCTATATTTTAATTTCAGCTCAAGCCTAACCAGAGCTCGATCGAAAAATCAAGGCTCAACTCGAGCTTTTGGCTCGGGCCGCCTGAGCTGGCTCTTTTTATTTATTTATGAAATTTGAAAGTTCTTTTTTTTAAGTCAATTTTTTTTTAACAACAGCTTACAAGCAGTTGTATGCATGCTACCCGTGGCTAAAAATCACATATTTTATGAAACTCATAATTTTTTAACTATACACTTAATTAACTTTATTAAAATTTCCTAAAAAATTGATTTTAATCGCTACCAAATTAAGCTAAATTAGAGTATCTCTAAGTGACTCCCTATTTTTAAAGAGTATATTTTATAATTCAAAAAGCTTTTATAAAATTAGAGAGTAAAAAATTTTAAGTACTCTAACATGCTATTTATATATAAAATCTAAGTTTACTACTCAAAAAAATATTTAGCCTCTATTTGGGCCACAATTTGTTTGTATTTCTAGCAAAAAATTTCCCGTTGGAACAGTACCAACCTGAAAACACGTCATCTCCTCACTGTGCAAAAAATGACAAAAGAAAAGGAGATTCCCTTCCTTACCCTTAACCCAAACAACGAGGACCGACACTTTCCCTTGACCAAAAATCTCGCTCATCTCCCCTCACATGACTTTGGAGGCTACAGTGAAACATTCATCCTGCAAAGCCCTCAACTGTTAGCCGACGAACAATCCCGTGTTAAACGTTGCTTCGCAGGGGAAAATATAAGCATTATGGTTTATTAGTTTGGAGCTAAACCTGATTACCGGCATTTATCGAATCAAAATGGTTTGGCTTTGCACTAAAGCTGATTGCACGAAACGCAGTGGGAATTCCAAACTTTGGAGATACTAGGAATGCCTGGGAATACATCTTTATTGCCTTAGTGAATTTCATTTGTCTTCCAAAGAGGGCAATATTTAAATGAGCCTGTAAATCTATTCTGAGTGGTACATTGAACTGTCCAAAACAAAATTCAACTTTTCTTGTATTCTAATCATAATACAACTGTACACTTTGGACCATTATTAAGCTTAGAAGATGGATAATCGTTTGAGCATTGCCAATTTTGCAGTATATCTGATGTCTTTCAAATAGTTCCTACTATTTCTTGTAATCACCCTTGTGGGTTCCCTTGATACTTGTGCTCTTGGGACTTAAGTTGAAAAAGTTTTATCTAGTGTAACTTATTTCTGTCGTGGGTTAAATAAGCGATTCTCTGTTTTTGTGTTGTATCAGTGACGATGTAACTTTTTCGCTTTCCACTCATGTGAATTTGAACAATTGTGAACTGTTATTGCAGGAGAACAAGGACTACAAGGACTTTACAGACAAAGACGTCAGCGAAATCTACATCCAATATCGTCAGCTTTTCGACGATAGATACGACGGTGACAAGTACGTAGTGACCCCAACAAAGTTATGTCGTATGGCTTCGATTTGTTTGAGGAAACTGCAGTGGAAGACCAAAAGGATGCAATCCCTGTTGATGGAGAAAATACTGGTTCGATTGATGAGGGAGACGAATAAAACTGTACTTCAAGCATGAACGTTTCCAATACCAGAAGCGGCGAAAAGAGGAAGTCGGTGATGAGTACGCAAAAAGGGAAGAAAAAAAAAGTATTTGCTCGGGAGTTGTCATTTCCCAGTGATCGGGCAAACAGTGTCGTCCAGGAAGTGGCAGCAAAGAAAAATACCATTATGGCGCCGGGTAAGAATGCTGGAGTTGCCTGTGTAGAAGAATTGCTTGCAGCTGGAAGGCTCAAGCGATGTATACCCTTGTACTTTTACGCCTGCACGCTTCGACACAGAAGCGCTATCAAGATATGCTCAACGTCATTCGAGACGCAAACGAGAAATTTGAGTGGCAATTTAATGTACCCACAACTAATGTGACACTTTACACATAATCTGCGTGACGAATACGGCTTACGCAGTAGCCAGCAGTTAGATATCTTTGAACAAGTTGGAATGTTCTTGTACATATTAGCGCATGGAGAAGGGATACCGGCAGGTGAGAATGATTTTCAATCATTCATTGCAAACAGTATGCCATTACTTCAAGAAGGTTCTTCGTTCCATCGTTGCGTTATCGGCAAGTCTCATACAAACAAGACCAAACTACAACGAGGTCAAAGACCCCCATAGGCCGGACCCAACTAAGCATCCCCTGTTTTAGGATTGCATTGGTGCTATTGATGAAATGCATGTGAAAGCTGTGCTAGCGCGTCACGAGCGGGTGAATTTTATAAGCCGAAAAGGAGTGCAGACAAAAAATGTGTTGGCTGAATGAGATTTTAATTTGTGTTTCACATTCATGCTTACGGCACCATCGAGAATACTCACGATGCTCGAATACTAGCTCGTGCTATATTCATTTCCCATTACTAGAGTCGGGTAAGTATTATTTGGCTGATTTCGGATTTTGCTCATCGACTTGGATATATGGCCCCTTACAAATGATTAGATATATTGTACCATTTTCAAGAGTTCCGCGATGTTGGAACATGACGTCGTTTTCGAAATGCTCGTGAAAGGTTTAACTACAGACATTCATAGTGCAGAAACGTAATTGAACGTGCATTTGGTGTGTGGAAGCCAAGATGACAAATCTTTAATCGTATGCCTAGCTATTCATTTCAAACCTAAGTTGTTGTTGTTGTCGCAACGATGGGTATTCATAAATTTTTATGTCGTTCTGGAGTTGTGGACGAGGCGTTTATTAGCAGAAACAGATGATGATGTGTCCGAGGTGGAGCTACCTAATGCCGAAAACGAAATGCATGCCGAAATGAACGCACCTGAAATGCAACGAAGTGAGTGAGACAGACTTTGCGATTATATGACACAACAATATTGATGATGTAATTTTTATAGAATGTAACATTTTGCACCTGTCTATGTTGTACGAATGTGGAAAAACAATTTGATGCATGTGTTGATCTTAATAATTTTCCTCTTTGTACGGTAAAATTCATGTTTATTTAAAGCCAAGCAATGGATAATGTTGTCATACCAAGATGTGCACGCCTTTCAAAGTGGCCAAATATTTTTGAAAAATTCTACTTGTACATCAACTTTTGTACATAAGGGGCTACACCCCCCTCACATGGGGGGTCGGACCCACTACATAAAATATTTTTTTATTTAAGCGGGTCCCACCCCCATGTGAGGGGGATATATACTCCGATGTAAATTGTGATGTACAAGTAGCAATGTCGAATTTTTTTCCATGTCTTTCCGTACAAGTCAGCTGCTGGACACAAATGGAAAGCCAAGTTCTTTTTTTTAGTTGTGAAAGTGGAAAAGAGAGTAGAATGTCAAAAATGGAAAAGTGGAATAAATTCAATTTGAAATCAAAACATGATCACTGTAACAAATAGTGTTGACGTGATGTAAAAAATTCATTCTTTTGAGAAAAAATGGCCACCAAATGGAACCTTATTATTTTTCTCAATATTTTATTTTTATTAGCTCGAGCCGAGCTAGAACTTGATCGAAAAATCAAGGTTCGACTCGAACTTTGCTGACCGAGCCACGGATCGCCCGAATCGACTCCTTTTTTATTCATGAAATTTGAAAGTTCTTTTTTTAAGCATGCGTTTGGTGCTACTTTTTCTTAACAAATGTAGAAATTTTTGTAACGTTAAAACAGTGTCACTGACAGAAGAGGTACAATTCCAATTAGGTAGCAGTAGAAATGGACGATTTTGCCCCTTCTATGAAGTTGGTATCTTCCAACACATGCACAAGTGGGAGGGCAAAAATGGAAGGATAAATAAATTGGACATTGAAATATAGCCTGGCCAAGTACCATTTCAGTTTGATGTGACATAATTAAGCCATTTTTGTGAGAAAAATGAGCACCAAACGCAGGCTAAGTCATTTTTTTTAAAAAGCTACTTGCATGTAGTTGCACGCAACAGATAGCTACGTGCATGGGCCAACGTCAAAAAATGAGGTTCGACTTGAGCTCTACTCGGACTTTTTTCGAACCAAACCACGGGATGTCCGAACCACGAACCCAATTGACATCCTCAAGTTTTGATATTAGCCAATCAAGTTAGAGGGGAAACATTCCATAAAAATCACCAATTTGCCAAAATAAATAAATAAATAAAGTTAGTGTGATTAATGAATTAGATGCCAATTTCGAATTTCTATCCAATAACATAAAATTTAAAAAATATTGTAAAAATTAAAATTTCGTCAATTTAAGAGCATGTTTGAGCCCTTTTTTTTTTTTTGTCGAAAATAAAATTTGAAATAGTGATTTGATGAAAAATGTATGGATAAAAAATAAAGAAAGTTTTGAATTTGCGTGTAATATTATTTGTTGAAAAATGTGTGATTAAAAATAAGATAGAGAAAAATATATTTTAAAAATAATAGAGATCAAATAATGTCTAAATATAACAATTTGTTTGAAAAGTAATTATTATTTAATCAAACTAACTTTTTATCCACACATTTCGTATTATACACATTATTTCCATATTTCGCATGGTCCACAACTTATAATAATATTATCACTTAATTTTAATTACTCACTTTTCAAATATGTACATTGATAATGCTTTTAACTTTTAAGAGATTATAAGTTGTTAATCCCGCAAAATGTATAAATAACTATAAATCCTACAAAATAATCGAATAAAAATAATGTTTAAACATACTAAGCCCCTATTCGGTAGTGATTAATATTTAGATTTTAATGTAAGTCAAAGTCAACAATTATTTTAATTATACATTTTATGAGATCCATAATTTTTTTTAAACATACGTTTCGTTAACTTTTATTAAAATTTATTAAAAAACTGATTTTAGCTCTTACCAAATTGGATTAAATTAGAATATCCACAAAAGACTTTATATTTTTAAAGAGTATATTTTACAATTTAAAGAGTATTTATAAATTTAGAAAGTAAATTTTTTTAAATATTCCAACATGCTATTTATATTTAATATTTAAATTTACTACTCCAAAAAATATATATTGTTTTTCTTTATATTTTATTTTTACTAGCTTCCTTTCAAATTATTATATTATGTTTTTACATTGAAAATTGAAATATTTTGAATGCGTTTAATTATAAAGAGTGAGTTTGAATATTCAAATTTCGAGGGGAGATCCAAACTCACTTTCTAAATTAAGGTCGACTCTTTAAAATAGATAATATTTTATTGTGCGTTTAATTGTTAATATTTTTTATCCAAATTCCAACTTTCGTATTGTTTGATTGATATTTTTTTAATGAAAAATATTTTCCTACTTTTGGTTACATGACCATATTTTCCCCAAAATCAAGGAAAATAATTTTTAGGGGGAGTATGATTTTATTTTTCAGGGAATTTACTTTTTCTTTCTCTCTCTTATCCATCCCCCCTCTCTTATTTACCCACCAATAAAAAAATGGACAAAAAATAATATTTTCTAAGCTAAAAATTATATCAATCAAATATATTTAATTAATAATTTTCATACAAATAAGTTATAGATAATTGAATTGCCTAAAATTAATTTTCTTTCCATACAAATTACATACTCATAATCAAATGCACCATTTTATTTGAAGAGTCTTATGATGATGCTCCTAATTTAAACTTTGCTAAACACACACAAAATCAGTGCGATAGTGCTTGTACCAGTATTGGACATTGCCAACTAAATCCCTATTTGGTGATTTTTTTATTTGAAAAAAAATATTGTTTTGAATATTGATTTTTTAAAATTAAGAAGTAGGATAAAATTTTGAATTTATGTGTAAAATATTTTATTGTATGAATGCATAATTAAAAATGAATATATTGAGTTTATAGTTTTGAAAGTACCAAAGGCAAACGGGGGCTAAAGTCTAAATAATGAGGGCCAAAATAGAAATGATTAATATATGAAACGATGTTGTCGCCCTTTCATTGTGTCGTGAGAGACACGTACAAGTTAGGGTTATTGATATCAAGAGACGCGATTCAAAGGCGCGTGAGTTATCAGACGAGTTGAGATCAATGGTAATGGCACCACTCGTAATTTCGACGTACCAAGGGTAGTAGGATCATTTCGTTAAATGCTGGTTTTCAAAAGGCCGGGCTCAGAGAAGGAAAATATTTCACAGGGAAAGATAAAATAGAGAGTGAAACAACTAAGGAGAGAGAGCGAGAGAGGGAGAGAGGGCTGTGTTCGATGCTTCCTTCACTCGAATAATTTTATTGGCGGTTAGGGTTTTTCAATCGATCTGAATTTGAAACCCGAGCTGTGCTACACCATAATTTCCAATATTTGTTTCTTAAAATATGCTTTTTTCCCTCTCTTTCTAAACCCTAATTCTATTCCACTTCTCTGTGAATTGCACCTGCAATTCAATCTGTGCTTTTTGTACCGTGAATTCCACGTTCTTCGTGAATAGGATAAGCTTCTCACATGGGCACTCCAGACAAGTCACCAAACGCTAACAATTCCATGCAGGTCAGTAAAAATTTGAAGAATTGGTAAAAGCTACTATATTTAGACCTAGAATTGAATCAATACCCGTTAATTTTTTCGAATTAAAATTCGGCTCTTCTTTTTGTTGCTGAAGCTTTATTTATACTGATTCTAGAATTTTTTGGCGGAGACAAATTCTTTCAGGATTGAATTTGTTTACTTGATGTTGTGAATTGTTTTTACATCTATTTTTCTTTGTAAGCGATTCCATTTGAGTTTCAGAAGTTTTCTTCACTTGTATTCGAGTGTTTGAAGTTTAAGCCTATTGAACCCCGAATCCAGCATGCAGTTGGTCAAAATATAGGTTAAATTAAGTTTCTTTGCTTTTCTCGCTACTGAAATTTATATTTGTATAATATTTATTCTGGTAAATTGTTCTGCAAGGCTCCTATCCTACTCTTGCTGTCATACTTGTAATGCTCCGGCTTATAATTTATGGGCAATCATTGTTGTTGAGATTGTATTCTTGATAACTACTTTGGGAAGTAATTGATTACTTAATGAGATACTGTTTGACGGCAATTTTCATAATCTCCACCTAATATTATAGCTATTTGGGTTTGTATTATTATGTTTTTCTACCTTATTGGTTGTTCAATGTATACCTAAGTGCCAATATATTTGGCCACTTCAATCAGACAATATTTTCGTAACATGTCATATTGAAAGTAGAATTATGTTTTATTATGTTTAACTACCTTATCGGTTGAATTCAAAGTGTATCTGTATGCCGATATTTGCAAACTCTTGGCCACTTAGGTCAGAATTTTTTTTGTAATTGTATAATATCGAAAATAGAATTTTGTTTTATTATGTTTATACCTTATTGGTTGAATTCAATGTGTACCTGTGCGCCGATATTTGCACGCTGTCGGCCACTTTTGTGTGAAAATATTTCATAATTACATAATATTGAAAGTAGAATTTTGTTTTATTATGTTTATCTACCTTAATGGTTGAATTCAATGTGTATCTGTGTGTAGATATTTGCACAGTGTTGGCTACTTAAGTGAGAAAACATTTCGTAATTTTTAGTTACTCATTATGTTTATCTACCTTAGTGGTTGAATTCAATTTGTACCTATGTGCCTATATTTGCTCAGTGTTGGCCCCTTCAATTAGAAATATTTCGATTGCATAATATTGAAAGTAGAGTTTTGTTATGATTATCTCAAGCCAAGGATTTTGTGTGAATGTACAATCATGTTCCACTAGTTCAATACAATCAAAAGTTGAAGGCAATTGTATTTGCTTTCACTCCTTAGATTTTTGAAAGAGGTCATGTTACTTGTGTAACATTGAATCTTCTAGTATGTTCGTACATCCTAGAATTGTTGTTTTGGTTACATTCATCTTATGAATTATGAGCATTTTATCATCTAAAAACTCAAGACTTGGAGCCATAAAACATAGTAGGTTTGATCACTATTACTTATACCTCACCTTTTAACCTCACAAGGATCTTTCGTAATAGGGAATTGGTGTAGCACCACCATTTCATTTGACCTGCTGTAATCCTATGCAGTACATCTCCTTCAGTTTCTTCTTTCTTGTTAATAAATACCCGAATATTTAAAGCATTTACCTTTTAGGGATAACAAGATCTTCTATGGTATCTTCTTTATTATCCTTGTTCTTACAATTAATGAAATGGCCTTTCATGTACTGTGGCTTGGTTCTCAACTAAAACCTTTGGATTCTAAAGTATTACTCATAAGTTGTAACTTATGATTAACCCTTTTTATTCTAATTAACCAAAATTATACTCTCGACTAATAACGTACATCATAGGACATTATCTTGAATATGTTATATTAGCCTGTCCATGAACAAGGCAAAAAGTTAAGGACATAATTTGGTGCAAGTCTATATTAATGGAGAAATCTCTACTATTACTGCCAGTGTCTACCACTACATCTCAACACTTGTAACTGTTCCATCATAAACATCCTTAATAATATTGATATAATCTAATTGAAATGCTCTCTCTACCACCTACTGTGGACTTCCCTAGGCCCTATCATGTGGAATATCTTCGTATAATAAAAAAATGAATTATATGTTAAACTCAAGCTTGAGGCACGAATGTACCTGTTAGGATATGACAAATTAAGATGCACACCATTCCTTCAGGTCCTTTTGTTATTATAGAAGTATTGTTAGATTGCTTTGATTGTTCAATTTTAAAATTGAAAACGAAATGGCAAATATATAGAAGATGAAGTTCTGAATCAACCACATTTGGTGGTAGCTCTATGCAGGACATGTTCATCTGTTTTTCATTGTTATCACAATTGACTTATGGATCTCAGAGCTCTCACATTGTTTGATATTAATTTCAGCGTGTTAAGGTATACCGCCTGAATGAGGATGGGAAATGGGATGACCAAGGAACTGGCCATGTCACTGTTGATTATCTGGAGGTTTGACTTCTTTCTATATCCATCTCTCACTTAACTTGGTTATGTTGTGTAGTATATACTGACCTCTTTCCTAATTTGATAATTGAGACCATTTCATATTTATCATCTGCACTTGAAATGCTGTGAATTTTGGGACAGAGATCAGAAGATCTGGGGTTGTTCGTTATTGATGAGGAAGACAATGAAACATTATTATTGCACCGGATCAGCTCACAAGATATTTATCGTAAGCAAGAAGGTATGTTATGTCATACACCGTTTCTCCTTTCGAAATTTCTTTTAACTGTCTGTCACTTTATTCCCTTTTCCTTAGCGTTCTATTCATATGAACTTTGTATCTTCAGAAACAATTATTTCGTGGAGAGATCCAGAGTTTTCAACTGAATTGGCCCTTAGCTTCCAGGAGATGACTGGTTGCTCTTACATATGGCTAGTATCAGATATAGCTCATTTCGTTATGCATTTGAAATTTTCTTT
Organism: Fraxinus anomala; assembly: GCA_903798345.1. Lineage (NCBI taxonomy): Eukaryota > Viridiplantae > Streptophyta > Magnoliopsida > Lamiales > Oleaceae > Fraxinus > Fraxinus anomala. The sequence continues at coordinate 14,303 of CAIGRN010038969.1, forward strand.
CTTCTCCTGGGTTAGATCATAATATTTCTTCACCACTTTTGTTTTATGCAGGGACCATATATGTAGCGTGCAAAGGAATATACAATTTAGCTCTCTTAGTAGTAAGTGTTTGTGGTAGTCTATTCGTTTCAGAAGAAATTGTGGCAATACATCTTCATTCATTTCTTTGTTTTGTAAATCACATATTGTGGGTTAAGAATTATAAAATGTACGTAATGATAACTCGGTACATGGTTTAAAGTGCAATGGTAAAGATATGAAGCTCTTGTTAGTTTGCCTGTGCATCTTTAGGAGTGAAGCAACTATTAATTTTTTTTAATTCTTGTTTCATGCCTTCTTTTTTTAGTTTTCTTTTGATTAGTGGTAGATGGAACCTTTGATCAGCTCCAAAAATTTCTCTATTGACGATTGGTGGTCTTTGAAATCCTCTTAACATGATTACTACCTATGATGCACCGACATGGACATCGTATCGAACACATCGACACGGAATTTTTTTTAAAAAATACTGACACTACATGTTGCTGACACGTTAATAAAATTCTTTAATATTTTTCATTAATGAGTGTAAATTTAGTTTTATATTTACTATTAGTTTTTCTTGTTGAACTCTTTTGAATATGAGTTCCTATTTGTCATTTAGTCATTGTTTGATTCCCATTATTTTCAAAATATATTTCTCTTTTCTTTTCAACTCACATTCTTCAATAAAATTATATTACACGCAAATTCAAAATTTTCCTTATTTTTTAACTATACATTCTACATCAATCTACAATTCCAAAATGCATTTTTCAATAAAAATGGGGCTCAAACAGGCTCTTAATAATAACGATGAGTTGAAAAAATATATATTTTTTATAAAGAAAGAAAATTGATCATAATAGTGTCCGAGAAGTGTGGGTATCCGATTGACACGTCACCTTAGTTCAAGTGTCCTTTGCAACAAAGACTACTACCCTTAAACTTTAATTGCATGGTTGAACAGACAAATCACTTATTGGTCACTTTTAATTTCTCAACTACACTTGCCTTTTATGTCGGTGTTATGCTGAATCATGATGTAAATAATTATATTTTCGGATTTTGCACACATGCACAGACATCATGTCATATGCGAATCTCACCTCTATTTTGTATTGAGATTTGCTGCTTCTTCCATAGAATCGGAATCGTATTGTAAGTTGGTGGGCCATATTTGGCAGTGGTCTTTGTATCTTGATTTTATTAGTAAGATGCTTGTCGTTGAGCTAAAAATTATTAATAGCAGAACTTTTGTCCCAATCTATTGGTTCTCCGGGTATTAGAGGAGCTCAAGATGGGTGAGGGCTAATTGCTATGTGCCAAATAACTTGTGGGGAGTAAGCCCAAATGCATGCACGTCCTTCCCAATGTGGACAAGTTTATGCTTTTTACCTACTTGGAATGGTTTTAGTTTGTGTATAATCTGGGGTAACTGTTATTTTTGACCTTCCATTATGTATATTCTCAGACGAGACGTACCATAATGTCAATAATGAGTTGAGGGAGTTGCCTCCAGTTGAGCTATCTACTCTCCCGTTGATACTTAAGGTACCCCTCTCTTTCTCTTGTTTCCTTACCTGGCATACACTACCATGGTCTCATGTCTTGATTTTAATGTTGTGTGCCCTAATCTATTTGGTTTTTTTGTTGTGCGAGACATGTACTTTGATCCATTATATGTGCACCGAATAATTTTATCTGATTGATTTCACAGTAATTTCTGCTAGTTTTATTTTTCTCTTTTCTTGCTCCTTTTTCCAATCTTCACCAAAATAATTTGATAACCTCCTAGATATCTTTTTCTTTCGGTATTATGTTTGGTTGGTTGACTATTTTTCAGTGTATTAGTTTTGTTTGTAGCCGTGGCAGTTCATTGCATCTTATTATACTCTTAATAATTTTCTGTATTCTTCTCATTGATGAAGCTCTCTTGAGCTAAATTTTTTATATGCTTCATTCTTTAACTATATAAAGATTATTCTCCTATTTATCTTTTGCAGATTGTAGGTGAGAGTGGCATCACTGATCAATTGCGTGTTAATGAACTCATACTACATTACGTAAGCATTCTCAATCTTTTTTGATAGCGAAGATTCATGACTTTTTACGTTTGCAGATAGTGGTTTATTGAGGGATATGCCTCACTTTTGTGTATCGTAATTGTAATCGATACATATGAGTGTATTTTATTGAACTTATACGATCTCCATTTAATTGTTAGTAGACAATTCTGGGGGCAACTATACAAGTTACCATAATATGAAGTAAACACTTTAGGGCCTGCTTGGGAGTTTAAAGTACCAGTTTGGAGCGTTCATGAGCGGATCGATTTTGGGTGGTTTTAATGGCGATTTTTAAAACAGTCTAACCTATGCCTCTGTTTGGTGCGGATTAAAATCATATTTTTAGTAGATTTTGATAGAATTTGATGAAATATGTGGTTGAAAAGTTAATGAACCTATAAAATATGTGGTTGAAATGAATTGTTGACTTTAATTTAAATTAACTAAATATGGGCAAGTTAGATACGCCAACTGGAACTTATAGTTTGGGTCTAGTAAAGAAAAATTTCAATTATTGATAGGAATATCACTTGTGCCTTAATGCTTGGGCCTAGTAATGTAGTATCCGAAAACAAGATGCACATTTTATGAATTAAATATTGGGAAATTACAAAAAATCAGGTGTTTAAAAATTGATTTTTTTTAAAGATTGATTTTTAAAAATCAGGTCTACAATTTATTTATTTAAAAATCAGGTACTATATTAAAATCCTAATTCATAACCTAATTTATATTTCATCCCTTCCCATCTCTCTCTCTCTCTCCTCCTTCCCCTACCACTCTCTCCATCGCCTCTCTGCGGCGGCAGCGTCTCGATGACGCTGCTCAGTTCGCGACGTCGTCACGACGCTGTCATTGGCGCAGCAGCGTCGCAACGTTGCTGCAGTTCGAGGCAGCATCGCGAACTACAGCAAGCAGCAACGTCGCGACGCTGCCGTTGTTCGCAGCGTCGCGACGCTGCCGACGTGAACGGCAGCGTCGTGGTGTTTTGTGCACAGCATTGTGGTTGGTGGTGGTGTTGATAGTCATCCGACGCGGTGGTGGTGTTCTATGTGGTTGGATGCGACGGTGGCGGTGGTGTGTTGTGTAGTTGGATGCGGCGGTGGTGGTTTTGAAGCGGTGGTGGTTTTTTCTGTAGGAACTTGAGGTGGTGGTGGTGGTTTGGGTGATTTTTGTTGAATCTGGCAGTGGATCTGGTAGTAGCAGTGGTGGTTTGTAGTTGCAAACGGTGATTTGTTGGTGGTGGCGATGTGGTGTCGGTGGTGGTGGCAACAGTGACGGGGATTGTGGTGGATCTCGCGGCTGCGAAGACGGGTGGAGACAGTGGTAGTAGTGTTGATAATGGTGGTGTATTTGTTATTGTTGGTGGTGGTTAGTGGCGGTGGTTGGTGGTGGAAGTGATAGTGCCAGTGGTCCGTGACCAAGTATTGAGTTATTTGTGACCAAATATTTAAATGTGACCAAAACAATTGACAAGTATTTGGTTATCTGTGATCTAAAATTTTGACAATATGTGACTGAAAAATAATTCGTGACTAATAAATTTGAAAATATGTGACCAATAAAATTAATTGTGACATATAAATCTTTGAATTTGTGACCTCGAAATCATCTGTGACTAATTAATTTGATAATATGTGACCAATAAATAAATTGTGACATATAATTATGTGTATGTGACCTAATTAATAAATATTTTTAATTAATAAATAAATACTTGATTTTTGCATTTGTGAAACTTAAAATCTGATTTTTGCATTTGTGAAACTTAAAATCTGATTTATGAATTTTTTCCTTAAATATTCTTTAGTTGACTGCTGGCCCAATGGATAAAAGATGCATTTATCTTTTTCCTTTTGTAAAGAATTATTAAAATTACGGAAAAAATAGAAGGATGACCTTTTTTCACAACTGCAAGGGAACAAGCCCCAAAACCACCTAGAAATAGGCAGGAGAGTAAGGCAGCCGAGGCTGCGAGGAGGCAAACTCTGAACTTCAAGTTACCTTGCTACTAAGCTGATGACGAGGATAAGGATGGACAGACTAGGTCCTTTGAGCTTGACGACTATGATGATAATTTCCCTTATCTCAAGAGTTTAAAAATGCCTATTTTCTAAAAGGGAAGGAAGAAACCCAGTCGATCAACGCCTCCAAAACATGAGGCAGGTAGCCGATGAAAGCTAATTGTTTGAAATGACCCATTGCGAAAAGATCACCGATGCGGAAGCCTTATCTACACTAAAAGGAGGCCTTAACATGAACACACTATTTTGGAGTGATGTTTGTAACAAAATCCTTCCAACTATGAAAAATCTAGTCCATATACTGCTTCAGCAGGAAGATGGCGGTGGACTTGACCCACTGCAAGTTGACAGATTCATTACCAACTTGAAAATTTCATTTTCTGGAAATAACAAAAATTGTGGGGATTGATTTTTGCGGAGTCGGTTTTCCAATTGTTACTGATGATTATGGCAGTGACAGATGGTGGGTTTTGAATCTATGGATGGTGGTGATTGAACAAAATGTTGAGTTTTGCTAAGAAGTAACACTTCAAATGCTTTTATTTCATAAAAAAACTGGCGCAGTAATGAGAAGTAACACGGTATTTTTCTATTTCTCTAGCAGACTATCACCTTCGTATTTTTCAATTTTTTGTCGGGTATTTGTGAGTTCTTTCCTTGTACAAACCTATCTTTTGGAAGCATATTAATCGGAATTATTATTAGTTTAACTACATTTTACAACCAAATTTTCTTTGGGAGTTGAGAATTATTAGACGACGGGAGCGTTGTTTTTCTGTTTTCACATGCTCATCTGAGATCATCCAGTGCACTTCAGTCTAGAATTAAAGTCCCTTAATTGGTAGATAGATTTTGGACTGCAACGAAGATATTTAAAAGAAAATATTGAAGTAAATGAAAAAGTAAAGAGTTTCTAAAACGAGACTTGATCATACCCATTGAACTGGATTATAGTACGTACAACGGATGTTTGAAACTTATTTCGACATTTCAGAATAACAGACTCATTTATTCTAGTGGATATATAGACATATAATCTGTTTTACTCCACGAAGTAAACGAGAAATTATAAAAGGTGGAAATCATCCTTATTCATTGAGTCCGTTGTCCTTTTAACCATCTGATGCTCTAATTCTGAACTCTGAGTCTGAAACCAAGAGCTTCAAACCTCGCAACGATTCTATTTCCATCGAAAGCAGTACTACTTAAACGTATTGGCGAACGTAGAAGTCCGACTGATGGCAGGGTTGAATTACATCTGACGAGAGGTGTTGTAACAATTAGATGGCAACTGATGCCGAATAGAGTGGGGAGCCTAAACAGGGAAGATGTGAAGTTGATAGCAAACACTCCGGTAGAATTTGTAGTTGCACTAGCCACGACAGTATTATCAAGGCATCGCAACTGCACCGTAGCATCTGTATACATGTAGAAAATGCACGTATTTATCTTTCAATGTAAATACATCAGTTAGTAAAATGGCGCTTCTTCTGTTATGAATTGAGTCCTAACACTATTGTGGTTTGTCTTGAGAATTTTAAAAAACCATAATTCTATACTGTCAAGAGCAATAAAATAACACAGAGAATATAGATACATAAGAACGCGCAAGATTTATATAGGTTCGCCTCAATGTGAGATTATGTTCTTGTTTACTGCTGACTAGTTTGTTGTGATGAAAATAAGTTTACAATATAAAAATCACACACTGTTTTCAGTAACCCCTCTTTCTTCTTCTTCTTCTTTTTAATTTTTTTTATGAGAATATAAACCGAAATTGCAACTGTGAAATTCCTAAGGAGTTTGATCACCCAAAATGTGAGAATTACATTTACTCGTCATCCCATTTTTTCAAAGTGAAAAAGAAGAAGAGTATTACTGTTAAGGGTTAAAATGTCACATTGAATAAAAATGAAAACATAAACTAACTTATAAAGGATTTGACTACTCCTCTTACCAAAATTGATCATTTAAGATGAAATCTCAAGTCTTAATATGGTATCAGAGTCCATTAAAATCAAACAAGCGATTCGATTCGATTAAGAATAAAATACGAGTATACGAATTTTAAAATTGGTGTATTCAAACGAGCCATCATCTTGCGGGGCATGTTAAGGGATAAAATTTCACGTCGAATTAAGATAAAAACAAAGACAAACTTATAAGGGATCGTGTTACTTCTCTCGACAAGGTTGTCCTTTTAAGATAGAACCTCCAGTTTTAATAATTAAAAGGCGATCTCACATATCTCCTTCTATATTAATTTATGTATCATTGGAGTATTATGTAGATTAACAATTGAGAGAATAAATATATAGTAGTTTTACATTCGAATGGTGTAATTATATTTGTATAACTTACTAGAGAAAACAGGCGTCGCAGAGCCATTCACACCAAGGCCACCATTGACAGTGCAGTATAGAGTTCCATTGATAATTACGTTAATGGGCCGAATGATGGGGATGATGGTGGCATCTGCAATTGAAAGTGCCATTAAAGCAAAAGAGAAAAAGATTAAGAGATGAGTTTTGGTGGCCATTTTGATGGAATTTCTTGCTGATTAGATGCTGAGTGACTTGCTAATTAAGGGCTCTTAGTGCACCCAATTTATAGGAAGTTTGAAGCCGATTTACGGTTGATTTTTATTTTTGCGTGGAGAAGATTAAATGACCCTCGTTTAAACTTTTAGACATTTAAAGTCAAATAGAAAATAAATTTGTATTTTTCTCCCAGTTAATTTATATTCATTTCATTATCGTGCACTATTCATATATTTAGTTGGTTTTATCATTTCATAACACATCACATGTCAAGACTTGTGATCTTCGCATTAGAGATAAATAGTATTACTCTTATTTTTATCGAAAAAAACCTGTTTTCTTCAATGAATCTTTACAGTTGGCAGCACCTGACTGCCAATGAAACAATGATAATTATATATCTGTAAAGAATCTGTTAAAAAAAACCTCGTACGCGTAGCATAGTTTTTTTCATCACGAAAATTTGCAAGCCACGCTAATTATGCATTGCGTATGCTTAGGATTGCATGCCAAGTATAAACATACGTCAGCACTAGCCACCAAGGTATGGAAGTTTACCAAAGAATTGCAATTTGCAAATGAATATGGAAACTATAAAGTAAGCTATGCCACTAATTCTCCTAACTCTCAAATGAGGAAGACCCCACCTATCTAGATTAATTAAACCCTCGACTAGGTTTGAAATCTGTGTAATACTTTGTTAAAGTCAGCATCGTGTATGATCAGCCATATTGGGATTGAGAAACGGTTTAAACTTTTACATGAAGTAGCAATGGAGAATTTTATGCAATGAGTGAAAAAGTCACGACGAGGCAAGTTGTTTATCATTATGATATAAACGTGTCAAGTGGAAGTGCGCTCATGTATGTAGTTAATGCATTTAAAGAGCATATTTTGTAATTTAGAGGGTTAAAAAAAAAAAAATTTAAATGTTGCAACAGCCTCTTTATATTTAATACCTAATTTTACTATTCACAATATGTATTTATTATTTTTCCCATATTTTATTTTCACTAATTTCCCTCCAAATCATAATATTATTTTTTTCTCTATTTTTTTGTATATGTTATTTGATTGGATTAATTATAGAGATTGAATTTGACCCTCTATATCTGAAAAATCAAATTCACTGTCTATTTTAAAGTGTTAATTTAAAGTATCTTTTGGAGTATAATTTCAAGGGTTAACTATTTGAAATAGATAGTACATCACTTTTAAAGAACCTCTTGCAGATACTTAAATAGATCGGTAGACTTGAACCTTGTTATGGGCTTTTTCTAGTCATTCAATGGCCCCCTACGCAATTCTTCTGAATTTCAAGTATTGCCTATGGGATACCTTCTACAATTGAATAACCAGCATCGAAAATCGTCTTTACATTGGACCGTTTGGCATGGTTTGGTATTTTCATGATATCTAAGGGTTATAAGTTGTCCTCACCTTTCTTTCTTCAAGTCTAAATATTTCTAAAATACATTTTATATTATAGGTTTGGACAATTCTATTTTGAAATAAATGTTCAATATTGCAAGAAAGTTGTTAGTCATCCTTTAAACTCTGTTTGACAATCATAATTTTTAAACCCTTTTTGCTATAAGTTTATTTTCAATCATACATTCACACAATAAAATATTATGCACTTAAATCCTAAATATTTTTATACTTTTTTAACCACACATTTTCCTAAAAATCAATAATCAAATCTGTTTTTTTTCTTCAGAGAGCATGGTTGTCAAACATGGGCTTAATGTGGCTGAGATTAGACAATACAATGTCTATAGCAAAAATAAACTCATTTCTTGCATCTAAATTATTATTTGTAAAATATTTGAAAATATTATTCTTTTAGATTTCTATTTGTTTAATGTTATTGATTAATATAAAGATATAAAATTAGAAATTGGCATATTTTAGATATGAAAAAAATTTGGTGAATTAGTGGGAAAAAAAAAAAAAAAAAAACACCGATCAAGAATTTTATGATCTAGTGCCTAGTAAAGCTAAGCAGTCTATGGCAAATTTGACATAAAAAATTCATCTACATAGTTTCCTTGCCTTTAGTCATTCGACCAATCAAGAATTTTATGGTCCAATGCCTAGTAAAGCTAAATGCTGGGTGACAATTGCATCCCTCATCCTCAACTTTTACTCCCTTTTGTACTTTTGTCTCTCTTCTTTATTTCTTGGTGTTGTTGTCCTTGACCTTTCATTTTTTCTTGCTTGTGGTCCTAACGATGTTTTTTGTCCCAAATAATCCACATAATTATCATATGCACCTCCTCATATGATGACATAATTAAGTATGTTATTAATCTCTACACAATAATTAAGATTAATTAATATATACTAAACAACAAATTATATATATATATATATATGCTGGGTGACAATTGCATCCCTCATGGCATATTTTAGATATGAAAAAAATTTGGTGAATTAGTGGGAAAAAAAAAAAAAAAAAAACACCGATCAAGAATTTTATGATCTAGTGCCTAGTAAAGCTAAGCAGTCTATGGCAAATTTGACATAAAAAATTCATCTACATAGTTTCCTTGCCTTTAGTCATTCGACCAATCAAGAATTTTATGGTCCAATGCCTAGTAAAGCTAAATGCTGGGTGACAATTGCATCCCT
>CAIGRN010038986.1:0-14756 GCA_903798345.1 Fraxinus anomala
TCCCTGGAGAAGGGCAAATTGTCATCATCATCATCATCATCAAGCTCATACGACCTACAAGGTTCGTCAGATTCGTTCCCATCTGCTGTCGGGTGAGGTAGATGATGAGCAATTTCAGCTCTGTTTTCCCAATCTACCATAATTTACCTCTCCCGCCTATTTCTAGGCTGAGGGACCTGAACTTGGCTTTGTGCATGCTCCTACTGGTGGGTTGTTCGATGCGTGGGCTGGTTCCTGTTTCTTGGGGCCCGTCTGATCCGATCAAAAATTTACCTCTGGGACTGCTCTTCATATTTTGGAGGGAAGTTATCCTCTCCTTCTGGGGTATTATCAACTGGAGCAGCTATATAGTTGGAAGTATCCATTCCACCTCTCTTTCGATAGGAGCTTCGCCCCGAGGACTCAAATGGGTTATCCTGCTAGGTTCCGCCTCAGCTCGTCCATGGGTTGATTGCTGAGGGTATTGTGGGACTGGGAGGCCACCTTGGTTATGCACTTACATGAGGAGCTCCTGCATAGCAGCATTTTGAGCTGCAATGTTCCTCATGTTAGCAGCCATGCTAGCCAATTGGGGTCGTTGATGTGTGACATTACACGAGATCTCTTCTTCGGAGACCTCTCTTGTTCCCTTTGGATTCACTCCGTCATTGGAACTCATGGTCCAATGTGAAGGGCTTCTTATTAGCAATCGAGCTTGATGTACAATTGATTCTTTTTCAAGAACCGATCCCTTTTTCAAGGGAGAATATCAACCTGATATTCAGACAAGATTTTTGGTGGGAAGACTCGTGGTTAAAGTAAGTTTCCCACAGATGACGCCAATCTGTTGACCTCAAAAAATGGCTTCGACACGTGGCCAACAGGATAAGTCTTCACATCGACTCTTCCTACACACGTGGCACGTCGTTAGTAACTCGTGGCCTTTTCCAGAGGGGTTGGGAGTAGCCGCAAGTACTCTCACGGTCAAGTTAGTTTATGTTTCAATCGAAAAAGGTTCACCGGAGGCAGAACATCGGTCGAGAAGTGGTTGAATAAGTGTAATAATGAGGTAACAATATCAGAGGGTGAGATTGATACTCGAATGCACAATGTAGTAGGGGAAAATCTGGTTCGAATCCTTCTTCTGGCATATGGAGGGGATATTTATACTGAGAATGGAAAGAGGAGAGTCGTTGGATACGATGATACGTGTTATCGTATCCTATAGGTCTGTCCAGTTCAAGGTGTCAATTCGTCCCTCCATATGCTAGTTGGCATTGAATATCTCTGACACGAACAGTTGAATTGACCGTTTGGGTCCTGCCATACATCTCATCAGTCATGGATTTGACTTTGGAAAGATCTTTGTACAAAAGATCTTTTGCTGGGACGAGGCAAAGAGGTGAGGCAGGTGTGGAGTTGTAGAAGTGTATCGACCTTTGCATCCGTGGTGTATCACAGATGAGTTTGGTTCCCTTGTTACTATACTTTTAGTTTGCCCTGATATAATCACTTCGGCTTATGTAATCGGTTCGTCCTATATGTAATCACTTCGGCTGACACGTGGCGTGGTGTAGACCACCTCCATTGACATATGGAGGGTGAAGTGGCGGGCCTGACACGGGCCCGTAACATCTATGGTCATGGTATTTTGCAGCCAGATGATAATGATATCCTTGCATCGAAGCCAGTGCTCCATCAAGGGACTATCGATATCAGCTGGTTCGTAGATGCTTCCATCAATTAACCTAAGTTTTTTTTATTCGAAGAGCTCTCTTCATAGATGTTGCCCAAGAGTGGTAATTACTAGAATCAAGCATTTGAATAACAAGTAATGCTCCTGAGTTCTCATTTGCACCAATGAAGTATGGACTGTTAGGAAGAGATGGATCATGAGAGTTTGGATTTGGATTTGAGCTTTGAGGCAATGTTGGATTTTGATCTGTATCAGTGTTAACGCTAGTGCCATCATTATGAGCCATTCTAGCTCTGATACCATATAAGAAAACTAAGTGGTTGTTATCAATTAAGCCAATAATGGTGAATTGAATTCTGGAAGAAAGATGCTCAAAGAAGTATTCTGCTATATCTCTGTATATTCATTATCGAGAAGAAATGTTACAAACATATATAGCTTATTGCAACAAACTTGTACAATTGGCAAAAAATATGTTATACACTAATTACACACTGGCACCATAACTGAATTGGAATCTATTCTAACTTCTTTGAGCAAGTGGCCAGCAACTTCCATTCCATCACACTCTGCATTCTTCCAGGACCTTCTGGGTCATGATCTTGAATTTCAACATATCCATATGTAGTTGAAAAATTTTCATATTGATTTCAATTTCGGATTTCATGTGTTCGGTTGACATAAGTGTTTCATAAATGGAGATGCATCACTTCAGATATGCAAATGGTCTGTGATGCATTTGTTCAATAATTTTGATTTTGGCTAACATCACAAAATTGCCGAGCATATTTTATGACCTCTGAACAGGTGTCCTAAATGTTACATGATTTTTGTTGAGCTACACATTTTTTTTCTTTTTCACGTATGCGTGAGTTCAGACAAACTACACTATTTTTTACCTTCATTTGTATGTGCAGTAGGTGATAGGCAATTAAAAGTTTTCTTCCACTTATGAATCATCGCCTCAATAACAAGTTTTGAATTCATGGTAATGTCAATAATAGACATTTGCGTAGTGCAGGGTAATGGTGTTAATTGTGATTTTCACACTACAATCATCGATCTAATTATCCGAAATTTTTGTAGGAGAATAAGGAGTACAAGGACTTTAAAGATGAAGATGATAGTAAAATTTACATTCAATATCGTCAACTGCTTGGAGATAGTTTCGATGACGACAAGTATGCAATCACCTCGACAAAGTTTTGCAAAATGGGCTTCGATTTATTTGAGGACAACGTGTCGAAGATCATAGGGTTGCAATCCCTATAGATGTTGAGAGTAGTGGGTCTAGTGATGATGAAGAGGGTGACAAAGGAAAATCTGTCATGCGTTTCCAAAGCTAGGAGCGGTGACAAAGGGAAATATGCCATAGACGTGTCCAAAAGGGAATAAAGAAGAAAATATCCGCGCATGAATTATTGTTCTCTGTTGATGGGGCCAACAATGGCGCCGAGAAAGTCGTGGCAAAGATCATCAACATTATGGCTCTGTCTGCACACGACGGAATAGCATGTATGGAAGAGTTGTTGGATGTTGTGAGGCTCGTGCGTAAAATCCCCTTTATACTATTTTGCTTATATCTTTTTGGCACAGAAGCGTTATCGAGATATGCTTGGCGTCATGAGAGACACGAACGAGAAATTTGAATGGATCGAGTGGCAATTCAATAAGCGTAACAAGGCTCCGTAGGAGTGAGACGTGGCAGTGGAAAGTTCTTTTCTTATTATTTTTTTTGAGTGCAATTGAGTTGTAATTTCCTTTTCTAGTTGTTATCCTTTATTTTATGTCTAGACTAATGTAGTTTGTACCTTATTTGCAATATTGTGTGAGGTCATTTACGTGTTCTTGGCCAAATAAATTGCAAATTCATGATAGATAGAGTTGCAGGTAATAGTCATAAATATTCAGAGTCTTTATTTTTTTACAAAAAAACAAAAACTTTGACATGCCATCAGGTACTCAATAGATGCTATACACAGATATTCATTTTGGCCAACTTATAGGGCATTGTCAATCAATGAGACACGTACATGGTAGTGAATTTTTTTCTATAAAAGAGTTGCTCCTCAACAAGTACTAAACGTGTATATTATTTCACGACTCAAGCACATATCTTCTTGCTACACAATACAAGTTTTTTTGTTTAGATTACAAAAATTCAAATTTTCTATTATAATGGAAGAGGTGAGCATCAATTGTCAACCATTTTTAGGCTCCAACCCCAATGATAAAATGGACGACGAGGAGTACTTGAACGAGCTAGTGGAGGATGTAATAGAGTAACTTTAGTATTGTCGAATCAAGGCAAATGATGCGAGGAGCTTCTATTGCAAGCAACAACGTCGTATTCGAAGATTTCCCTTTTCGAGAAATGGTCATATGTTCATGTTAGAGACAAATGTGCTATCAGGAGTTCCGAATGCAGCCCTATATGTTGTGTCATTTTGCTCATATTATTTGTGATGAATATGGTCTACTTGGTAGCCAGCAGGTAGACATATATGAGCAAGTCGGAATGTTCTTGTGTATATTAGCTCACGGGAAGAAGTGTAGGCAGTGACGAGGTTATTTAATCATTCCTTGCAAGCTGTATATGACTACTTCAAAAAGGTGCTTCAGACCGTTCTTGAATTAGCTACACGTATGATAAAACCGAGTCCAAATTATAACGATGGTGTTGAGCACCACATGCTCATTCCTTGCAAACTGTATGTGACAACTTCAAGAAAGTGCTTTGGATCATTCTTGAATTAGCTGTACGTTTGATAAAATCGAGTCCAAATTATGACGGTGTTGAGCACCATAGGCCTGACCCGAACAAGCATCCACTATTTCAGGACTGCATAGGTGCTATTGATGAAACACATGTTAGAGCTGTTTGCTACATCACGAGCACATCAATTTCATAGGACGTGGAATACCAACGCAAAATGTGTTAGCCGCATGTGAATACACACGATGCGCGCTTATTAGCTCATGCTGTATATAATTCGAACATTCATTTTTTGCTACCCATCGTCGGTAAGTTTTACTTAGTCGACTTCGAATTTGCATATCGGCCAGGATATGGCCCCTTATAAAGGGTCTAATATATTGTACAACTTCCAACAATTCTGTGAGGAAGAAATAGGCCAACGACACAGGTTTTGGAATGCTGGTGAGAGGTTTAACTTCAAGGACTCATCCTATAGAAACGTCATTGAACGTGCATTTGGGGCATGGAAACAAAGATGGAATATTCTGGACCGTATGCCGAACTATTCGTATTCCACACAAATTGCAATTGTGGTTGCAACAATGGGTATTCACAATTTCCTTCGCCAATGCTGTTGATGAGGCCTTTACGAGAGTGGAGGCAGATGAAACTGCAGTGGAGGAAACAACGATGGAAAATCTTGGATCGTATGCCGAACTATTCGTATTCCACACAAATCGTAATTGTGGTTGCAACAATGGATATTCAAAATTTCCTTCGCCTTGTGTTTTTGACGAGGCATTCACGAGAGTGGAATGGATGAAACTGTAGTGGAGGGAAAGCTATTGAATGAGGTTGATGAAATCGCTGCCAAAATGAATGCACTAGATATACAGCGAAGTGAGTGGGACAAATTATACCACTACATGGCACAACAACAATAATCTTCTATTGTAAAGTCTAGGTTTTTCGAACTGGTTTATCTTGTATCCATTGTGACTATTGTCATATGTTTATGTTATTTGTGATTTACGAATTTGGTTGTATTGAAATGGTGTAGCGAATGTGAATGTGTTGCTAATCAAATGTAATTGCGTAAACAGGTGTTTCATTTCCGATTGTTTTGTTGCTCAAATTAATGGCGTATGATTTGGTTGATAGTTCAATGCTTTATTTGCGAAGGTGACAATCTTTGAAAATTCAAACAACCATTGCTTATAGAAATGGACAAAAAAAATTGCGTTGCAAAACAAATTTCTTTTCATACGAGCCATGTACACAATAGACAAATTGCTTTGATACATTATCACAAAGGAGTGGGTCACAGTGATGGGCCATATGTTTTCTTGCAAAAGTCTGACAAAAAGTAATGATTTGAAAAGGCAAAAAATGGAATGTCTTTTCTTTCTCCGTGACGTCTATGCATGTGAATGAAGGGGTGAATTTGACATTTGAGAATAAAATCTTTTCAATAAATCTCACATGATAGGCCATGTGATTTGACATAAAAATGAATTTTTTTTGCTCAACAATGACACCCAAACTGGGGCTAAATTACTCAAAATTCTAATTATCCTTATTTTCTTTCAGATGGGTCTAACTTAGTTCGAACTTATCCAAAATAACTTTTTTCTTGAGTCAAAGATTTCTAATTAATTACAAGCTACAAAGGAGCACAATATCGATATACTAAATCTTTCTCTATTAATATCTAATTATTTGGCCAAAATAATAAGAAATAATACTTATTTTACTTTAATCTCTTAACTTTTCAAATTATAGAAAAAAATGCATTTAAGTCAAGGATCCTCCTCATCAAATATTTCTATTTTATTAAATTTTCGAGGTGTTACAATACTTCAAAAGAATTTGATAATTTTTTTCAAGATGAAGGTGTTGAAAGACAATTAACAGTTGGCCACACTTCATAACAAAATGAGTATGGAAGAGAAAAAATCAAACCGTAATGGAGTTGGCAAAGACTATGTTACATGAGAAAAAGCTTCCAAAAGCCTTCTAGGCTAAAGAGGTTTATACATTTTTTTTATTTAATAAATAGATGTTCAACAAAGAGCGTGTGGAACAAAACACCAATTGAAGCTTTGAATGGGAGAAAACTGTCAGTGAGGCATTTGAAAGTGTTCGGATGCATTTTCTATGATCAAGTACCAAAGAGAAGCGATACAAGCTTAGCGATAGCTCATAATCTAAGGGCTATAAACTATACAACTTGAAGACCAAGAAAGTGATCATTTGTCGTGATGTGTTGTTTGATGAAATGCTACATGGAATTGGGAAAATGAAGAAATCGAAAGAAATGTTGTTGTCCCAATAACTTTACCTCAAAATTCCCCCGATGATAATGTCGAAAATAAAGAAAATGCAAGTCAACCAACCTCATCACCATCATCATCAAGTAGTTCATTAAGTCTCTCTAGTTCTAGTTCATCATCACCAAGCTCAACTCCAAGAAAAATGCGAGATTTGAATGATATTATGCAATATACAACTTTTGTATGGTTGAACCTAAAAATTTTGAAGAAGCCACGAAGGAATGTTTGAAAAAGTAATGGAGGAAGAGATACAAGTCATTCAGAAAAATAAAATTTGGGAACTAGTTGAAAGATAAAAAATGAAAGATGTGATTGGTGTAAAATGAGTCTACAAGGTGAAGCATAATTTGGATGAATCATTCAAGAGAAATAAAACAAGATTAGCTGTGAAAGGGTGTGAACAATATCTCAGGATGGACTATGATGAAACTTTTGCTCCCCTTCCTCTCTAGACACTATAAAAGCACTCATACTCTTGTAGCCCAAAAAATGTTGGTTATTGTACCAACTTGATGTTAAATTAGCATTTTTAAGTGGAGAACTAAAAGAAGAGGTGTATGTTGAACAACATCAAGGTTTTGTTGCAAAGGGAAAAGAAGACAATGTGTACAAGTTAAAAAATTGCCTTGATGAACTCAAACAAGCAATGAGAGCTTGGTATAGTTAAATTGATGGCTATTTTTAGCAATATGGATTTCTTAAAAGCAAAAGTAAGCCAACATTTTACGTGAAACATCGAGGTAACATCGATATACTTGTTGTTGTATTATATGTTGATGATTTGATGTTTACCCAAAATGATACAAAAATGATTGAAGAATTCAAATTGACATGATGAAGAGATATGAAATGAGTGATTTAGGGCAGTTATATCATTTTGTTGGTATGGAAATATATTAAGATGGAAATGAAGAAATATATTAAGATGGAAATGAAGTATTTATCTCTCAAATGAAGTATGCCTAAAGGTTTTTTAAAAAAAATCAAATTGTTTGGGTTTAAAACTGTTGAAAATCTACTTTTTTTTTAAATGAAAAATTGATGAATGATGATGGAGAAAAGAAAGTGAATGAAACTCTATAGAAATTTGATTGGAAACTTGCTTTACCTTACTACTACAAGATCAGATGTCGTGAATGCAGCAAGTTCACTTTCAAGGTTCATGAATAGTCCAAGTTATAAGCACTTTGGCGTGGGAAAAAGATTTTTGAGATATATAATGGGACAATAAATTTTGAGATTAGATTTGAGAAAATTTTGGAAGTGAAGTTAAGTGGATTTTGTGGTAGAGATTTGGGATATTGTAATGATGACATGAAAAGCGCATTCGATTATACATTTTCCCTTTGTTCGGGAGTATTTTCGTGGCTTTTCAAAAATCAATAATCAGTTGCTCAATCCTCAGTTGAAGCTAAATATATGTCAACCTTGATTGTAACATCACAAGTCATTTAGCTAAGAAGAATTTTAAAAGACATTGGCGAAAAACGAGGAGAGGCTACACTACTATTTTGTGACAATAAACTAGCTATTGCTATGTCAAAAAAATCCATGTTTTCATAGCGGACAAAACACATTGCAATGAAGTACCATTTCATTCGAGATGCAATTGAAGATGAAGAAGTTGAACTCAATTATTGTAAGTCCGAAGAGCGAATTGTTGATATATTCACAAAAGCACTCCCAACGTCGAGATTTCAACATTTAAGAGAAACACTTGGAGTCTAAGAAAACATATTAAGAAGGAGAATATTATAATTTATTTTTTAGTAGAAAAGTCAAAGAAATATTGTCAACAATTGAGGGTAAAAATGTAATTTTGTATTGTGTTAAATGTTTTCTTAGGTAGCATGAAAGTAAAAAAAAAAAAAAAAAAATTTGATTGTAAAAAGTTAAAAAAAACCCTCTTATTCCCTTGTTTTCCCTGTTTTTTCCTTCATTTTACTGCTATTCAAAAATCTGTTGCATTATTTATTTGTTTTACATGAGATTTTCGAACTCAAAAGTGAAACTACAGCCAACAGTTGTAAAATCTTTATCAGAAGGATCAGCGTCGTTGGAAAATGTTTGATGAAACTCAATAAACTATGGTTTGATTTTCATTGATCATTTGGCATTGGTTTATAGCATGAGTGTTTAGAAATTCATTCATTCCTTGAGATCAACACAGATAATATCTTATCAAAATATCAATTCCATGACACTGCTTGTTAATTCTCACGTCGATTGCTTAAATACTTTCTATGTTGCCAACTGAATCGGTAGGAGCAAGAGCAAGCTTCCAAGTGGAAAGAAAAGTTACATTTGTTCTTGTTAGCCAAGAATTTGGACTACTGTTTGAGGCTTTGGCTGAAGGCCTAAAAAGTAAATATAAAGAGGTACAATTAGTATGCTTCATGGTCGCCACTTATCGCATCTACATGCTATCCATTCTTCCAGAGATGGGGATTCGAGGTGTTGGGGCGGAACGAGGTTATATGGCAAGATATGAAGTATTGATCATAACAACAAGATGAACACAAAAATAAGAATTTAATTTGGTATAGGAATTGGAGATTTTATTTAACTATAATGGAGAAGTAATTACAATAATTGTGTTTCCCACAATTATTCTAACTTCTGTAATAAATCAACTTGTAAAGAAGAGACAATTAACTATATATAGGGGACATATCAAAACCCTAACAATATTCTTAAAGATGGAAATAGTATAAAAAATGCATGGAATAAAAGAAACAATATTATATCAATAAAAACGCGTGGAATAAAGAAAATAATATTTCTAAAAAAAAAACCGAATTTGGGTAAATCTAACAATCTCCATTTTAACACAAATTTCACTACAACGAACGAAACTCCAAAATTACTCCACTTGGAGAAAAAATCCGACTTTAAGGAATGAACTGAACTTCAACAAGGGCCAAATTAACTTCCAAAGAACCAAACATTCTTCACCTCTTCCACGATATCCAATTAGGATAAATGAATCCAAGCACTGCTCTACAGAATTATTTCGAGCTCAACCAAAAATAAAAAATGATTTAAAATTTACAAAATATGACCAAAACAAACCATGAAACGGAATGAACAACAAATGCTTTTTTAGAAAGCTCTTTGCTAGACTCAATACTTACAAATATACTTAAAGCATGCATAACAAAATCAGCATCACTGTACATATCTTCATTAGGTCTGTCCCTAACAATTGAATACGATAGCACCGCATGTAGTGACAAAGCGGTATTACCTATATCCTGTGAACTCGACCGAACTATTTTCAACACAGACTCAAAACCAAATTCCAACTATAGTATACAAAATTGAATATCCACTATGATGCTAAAACTTTGCTGATTGTTCTTCACGGATTCAGCATAATCTTGCAAGATGTATACCTTGGACTTTTTTTGCTCTTCCAATACAATACAGACACCTTTACAAACCCTCACCCCCACCCCCACCAAAGAACTTGTACCATTTTGAATTAAAAGTATTAAAAAAAGATGAGATTTTTCTTCAAATTTGGAACACGTTGAACCTGATCAAGTGCTCTAACTATCCCATCCACTAGCTTAAGTATTACTCTACCAATACTAGCTACCTACAAAGTGCATTGTTTCCCATGATCACGATATTTGTCGAAACTATTTCATCTATTGAAAACAACAAAGTGCATTGTTTCCCATGATCACGATATTTGTCGAAACTATTTCATCTATTGAAAACAAATTTCGATTGGGACACATATAAAAAGTACAAGCTGTATCCAAAATCTAATCCTCGTCAGGTTTGAACTCGCCGTCAGAAATAGCCAACTCATCTTCATTACTCAAGTAGTTCTCTACGGCATCAGCTTCACCAGTAGTTTTCGATTGCTTTTTCTTCTGATTTGTAGCCAAATTTCCTTTAATTTACAACTTGTTGCAATCCCTCTTGACATGTCCTTTCTTTTTACAATAAAAACAAACTTGATTATTGAAATTAGACTTCAACATGTCCCTTTCGTGACCACCATGAACAATAAAAACTAAGGCCTTCTTCATCTCTAGCCTCATATCCAACTAGATGCTTCATCGTCTTCTTTGAAAACAAATTATCATATGCATCTTCAATGGTAAAAGTATTATGACTATATATATTCGTGTCTCTAAACGAAGGAAACGAAGCGGGCAACAAAAACAAAAGAATTAATGCCAAATCTTTTTCACCATACTTTAGTTCTAAACTTTCCAAATTAGCGACAATCTCCTTAAAAATAGATAGGTGATCTTCCAATGATCTTTCTTGTGTCATGTGATGAGAATACAAAGCTGCTTCATGGACTCTAGCCACAATTGCTACAATTTTAACCACAACGAAGTTGCTGTTTTTTCTTTCAAAACGTCCCAAAGAATATTATTTGAAAGATAAAAATGAATTTGTGAAAGTGTCTTCCGATCCTTTTGTTGTTTATCCTCCATCAAACAAGCTAATGGCATCTTATCAAATCCCAACAACGTATTATCCAAAGCCATCTGCACGAGTACAACTCAGATCTTCACTTGCCACAACGTGAACCTAGTGCTGCGATCCAAAACCAAAATGTCATACTTCAAGTTTGCCATCAAGAAAAAAAAGCCTAGAACAAATCAAACCAAAGCTCTGATACCATTTGTTGGGGGCGGAACGAGGTTACACAACACGATATGAAGCATTGATCAATCAACAAGATGAACATAAAGACAATAATTTAATTTGGCAGAGGAATTGTAGTTTTTTTTCAACTATAATGAAGAAAGAATTACAACATTGTTCTAACTTCTATAATAAATTAAATTGTAAAGAAGAGCCTTCTATATATAATAAACATATCAAAACCGTAACAAAATTCCTAAAAATGGAAATAGTATAAAAAAAGTGTGGAATAAAAGAAACAAAATTTTCCCAATAGAAATATATTGAATAAAGAAAACAATATTTTTCCTAATAAAAATTGGTGGAATAAAGGAAATAATATTTCCAAAAAAACCAAAAAAAAAAAAAATCCAACCAAATTTGGATCACAAACCCAACATGAGGAACCGTATATTTGCTCAAGCATTCCATATATTATTCTGTATGATGTGTCTTCCATTTTATGTTTTGACTTTAATTGAAAAAGACGTTTTATGAGTATTAGGATTTTAATTAAACGTAAGTCTAAAAGAATATAAAATGTTCAAAAGCATACAATGAGGATAAGTATTAGTGGATCGATTTAGAATGATAGATTGATTTATTCTTATCTATTCAAGTAAATTTACATAAAGTTAAAAAATATATTATAGAATTTTTTATAAGTGGATATACATAAGAATATTGGATAAATATAGCAACTCCCTACAATTTTTTCTTTCTATTCTGAAAATTGATGAAGATAATAGTTGGAGTGGGGACTTTAACAAATTGATTTGGATAATACACACATGCCTTTTTTTAAAAAAAGTATCGACAATACAATTGCTTTTTTTGTAATGAGTGAAGTGTATATGATATCAACCTAATGTGATATCCGACATCACATATTTGATAGTTCAAATCACGAGAGAAGAGTGCGAACTTAATTTTATGAGTTCTGACCAAACTCAAGTTGTTGAATTAATCTTTTATTGTGATCAATCAGCTTGCACTATTAAATTCGTCCTTGAAGGTTTCATTAAACAAGCAACCTATATTGTGATCATTATTACAAGCATAGGGGTCATTTTATGATGGTATTGTAAGGATTTTAATCGAACATGTGGGCTTGTATGTGAAATATTGTATATTAAATTAAAGACTATCAATTTTGATTAAACCCATTTAAAGTGATCTAATAAGGTTTCGGTATTTTGGGATTTGAAGTATCCAATTAAAGTATGGATCTGATCCCCATCTTCAGAGTTCTACAAAGGAACAACGTGTTGATCTGGAAGACTAAAACTTCAGGTCTTGTTCATTGCGATTACCATGTTTGATTCAGGTACGCTTCCGCTTCAATTCTCAAGTTTTTGATGATCCAACATGAACGATCCTCATGAGGGTAAATTATTTTCATCCAGCAGGTATATTTTAAGTTGAGAAATTGTAGTCTCAAGCGAAGATTGTTGAGGTGGGGAAAGTTGTTCGCCAGTTGGGCTTGCTCCCGAGGAGAGTGGTAGGCACGAGTCAAGTAGTGAAATCACTGTGTGGGCCGTGCAAGCTAACTCGTGTGAGAGATCCTCGGCTTGTTTGCGAGCATGCTATCCATCTCTACTTGCCTACACTACAACAAAAAAATTTTCAACGGCAAAAAATACCTTTTTCAAAATTCATGCATATGTTGTAGGGTTCAATGTCGCCATAGTGTAAGAGGTTACAGCAATATTCAAATACTGTTGCAAAAAGCCTTCAATGAACGTTGCAATTTTTTTGACTGTTGCCTTTAACTTATTTACAGCTTTTTTTGATCGTTGTCTTTTCTTTTATCCTCTTTTTGGCAACATTTTTTGCTTGTTATCTTTGCTTTTATCCAATTTTTTTGCAATATATTTTTCCTGTTGCCATGGGTCCTTTTACGTTTTTTGTCTATTATTTCTACAATTTTTTATAGCAATTTAGGCACATTGACCTACTAAATTAGAGATGTTTTAAATAAGGTGTACCCTTTGTGAACAAATTTGGGACAGCATGAAATTGAAAATAATTTCATTACGAAATTTTGAATCCATATACAATAAATATAGAACACGTAGCTATTGCTTTATAACCTCTAAATTATAATCGTTGAAAAAAGAAGAGCCAAAATTTTGTACGTTAGATATCGCTTCAATCAATGTAATGAACTCTTTGCATAAAAACCAACAAATAGTCTTGGAAAGAGCTTGGTTTTTGACATTATCTTGCGGCCAAGCAGATCAAAAGTTCGGCCTCTTCTAGCTCCTCTATTTTCTTCTGTAGAAGTTCTTTTCCTGTGAACATACATAAGGTAGAGTACGTCAAAACTTGGATCCCATTAGCAAAAGAGCATACAGCGGATATGTTTTCTTTTCTGTGAAACTTGATGTGTTACAGGTAAATAGAATACAGACCTCGGTCGAAAGCCAATCTTTCCCTCAAATGCATAGTAGTCACTTTGATCGTTTATAACTGTTATACGAGCTGCAGAGTTACGATCATGTTCACGAAGCCTCTTTGCATAAGCTTCAACAGCTGTCTCGGCATCTGATACCGGCACGACACCTTCATCCAGGCTACTTGGTGATCATATAACATATAAATCGAACATACTACACAAGAATTTGAATGAAAATGTCAATCAAAGCTCTTGGAAATGAAATAAGTTGAGCAGATCATGAAAGCTTGGCGTGACCAATTTTGTTGTGATGCTATTTGTTCCCCAAAAGTTAGAAAGTAAGATGAGTCTCTTTCATTTCGCATATGCCATCTATCTACGGTTTCAAAATAAGGCGGGTAGCATGATACCTCGACTACGAAATACGGTAGACACAACAAAATTACGTCCAAAGAACCAACCAAACTGTTCTAGTAAGACGGTACATTCAAACTCTTAGGCAGCATTCTAACACAAACACTAAACTACGAAATTATTTCACTATTTTTCATGCAGCTAAATTCTAACTAAATTCTAAAGAGTAAAAAGATGAATTGCCGGAAACTAGTATCACGACTTTATTTTCTTTTGAAAGGAATGACAACTATATTTTAGAATAGACGAATATTAAAGATGTAAGTGTTCTGCCCTATGTACAATCAACTTTGGACATAAACACTTTTAATGTGTATATATATATATATATATATATATATATATATATATATATATATATGTATGGCAAAATCTATTATTTAATTGAAGTAATATTTTAATAAATTAAATAATAGAATCCTTAGATTTAAGTTTGGTGATTTGTTAAATTGTGAGATACAAATTACATATCACTGAATCTGAAATCGTCTTTGGTCGTAAGTAATAACGAGATACGGATATCGTTATTACGAATAGACCATCATGTGTGACATTTCTTACTTGTGAAGTAAGTAGCTCATCTCA